>JAADJF010000312.1:0-47363 GCA_012932015.1 Fusarium acutatum
CCCCACACAAGTGACATACACCAAAACCGACCAAAATAACAATGATTTTGTTAACAGGTCCAATTATTACAAGGGAGCAACATGCATTCATTTCATATGCCAAGGAAAGCGACGTTATGGCATCTGAAAGCGAGGTCTTGTTTCATGTACGGAGTATTGGCCTACGTACCAGCCACGTCATTACGTCACAGCACCCTTGAAGTCGCACCCCCTGTAAGTTCTGGGAGTCAAGAACTTGATTCTAGCGGTAAATCATGGCAGCGTCGCTATTATGACGATTTGCACGTCAGCCTCTTTCCAATCTCGATGATGGATCCTGTTTACATTTTTGCGGAGAAAGGAGAAATCAGGAAATCTGCTTTGATTCTAGATACTTATTTAAAAATATTCTATCTTCTGGTGGAGTTTTTCTGTATCCTTCTCTCTACATCTTCATTCCAACACTTTCTTCCCTCCTCCCATTTACACTTTGATCTTATTCCCGGGCCGCAATATGTCGTCATCATCCGTATGTCCCCCAGGTATTCTTACTGGTAGCTCAATCACTAACAGTGCTCCCGCCAGGCTGAGCAGAGAAGCGATCTCGAGGAGGAGCAGCTCGAGCAGGAGAAGCCCGTGCGTAAAACAAAGACCAAGAAGCAAAAGTCCGAGCGACGCAAGCGACGCGCCCGATTCGAAGACTACGATGACGAGCAGGACAACAGCCAGATGGCCCAGAGCAACTACAACGCTCAGCAGCAGCAGTTGCAGCAACAACAAATGCAGCAGCAACAACAGCAACAGATGCAGCAGCAACAGCAGGGTGGTGGTGGAAAGAGTGATGCCCTTTCCCTGCATCTTGAATTGAACCTTGAAATTGAGATTCAGCTTAAGGCGAGAATCCACGGTGATCTCACTCTTTGCTTGCTGTAAGTTGAACAACAATTATCGGCATGATCATTGCTAACATTCGCAGGAACTAAATAACGACTATGGCCTTTGGGTTATTGTTCATATCGGAAAACAATGAACGACATATGACTTGGGTTGGCGGCGTCGGGGCTCTATTTGTATTTCTTCTTTGGATATCTACACATATATGTTCAACATTATTCTTTGACATGTCTAAGACATTGTCTGTCTATTTTATATACTTATTACCATTTTGATCATCTTTTTTCCCAGAAGCTAGTGACCGTTGAACGCCCGGACGTTGACTAGCCTTGAGATAGCCTCAGATTTGCGATGTTAGCTCTGAAACCATCGAAGGATCGGCTAGTGCTGTTAATAAAGGTCTGATCTTCAGGCCCATCGAAGTTCTAGCCAGACTGTACGTAGCCGCACAGCCACGTAAGCCTCCGTCATCTTGCACGCGACAACCCCACACTCGCGTCACCATGGTGTTTTATGATAGTGGAGGTGCATCACCATCATCATCATTGATGCTGATAAGGACTAAGGTGAACAAACAGGAAACAATTCTATGCCTCATCATATAATGATTCTATTACTATATGTTTTAAGAGTGTACTTAAGGTTTAGAATTAACACTGCTACCTTATCACCGCCAATATACCTAGCCGCTCTATGTTATTATTGTAGCCCTTGTCTCGATCGCAAACATTTTGACATACCCTGCATCACGAGCTCTGGTGCCATTGCCGAATCGATAGCGCTTGATCACTGTTTCATTTCATTTCGTTTATTCAAACACGATAGTTTTAGTAGTCAGGACTTATTCCAAAGCGATAACAGGTTGCCTCGTGATGACCAGTTCCAACAAGCCTCGCCCAGACGACGATTGATTGATTCGTTGTTGAAGCTCATCATGTCTCAGTGAGATATTTCGTGTCAAGAAGTCATTCCCAGCCAATGACTATCTTATGCGATGCCCTCTTGATTGAAGGAATCTATGGAAGAGGCCAGACTCCTGGATGTTTTCTTCTAATTTCATATCTTGTGAGTAATCTCAGTGTCGTTCAACGATACAGCTGCCTCATTCATATCAAGAAAGCCATCAAGGTTACGATTCACAAACTCGAGTGATATCAGGCAGCCTTCGGTCGGATCTTTATAGATTCTTAAACATGAAACTCATCTAGCACGCTCATGTTCAAGCCAAATTCCTGCCTTTTTCCTTTGTTGGGATTATCTGGAATGGCTTTTCAATACACGATACCTCAGTTGTCGTCTTCGGAAGCTCACAATGAAAGTTTACCATAAACTATTCCCAGTTACGACTTCAGATGACACATGCCCAACTCTTTTTACACAACTTCAACTTCAGTTCTATAGTTCATCCTAAGTTTCATCTTCAATGGCTTAACTATAAGTCAGAGGTGTTCCCTGAGCTGAGACTCGTGGCCGAAAATCTAATCTTGACCCCTTCGTCGTATCCTCAATAGCGACATGGGAGATATTCTCAGTCTAGTTATGAAAATCAACTTCATATCAACGTCTCCGCCATACCTGACCCCGTCTCTTATATTTACGCTGATTGTATCATTCTAGTTCTGCATATTTGAGCCTCTTGCTTCAAAAGGACGTTTCAACCTACGATGGGCTGGTGATGTTCATTGCAATTAAAGGATGTATGCAAAATTCATGGATAATGATTTGTAGTTACACAGGTGAAAAGCTAACGCGTATTAGAGAGGTATTAGCGTCATGAAAGGTTTAGGAGGCTGACGTCCAATACATACGGAGTCTCTTCACGTCGCATATATCCAAACCATGATAATGGTTCAAGGAGGTTCCGTAGAGGACTCTAATGATTTCTGAGAAGGGAAGCACATGGAGTAACCTCAAAGTGTGAGCAGTTAGGCTCTTAGACCTGTAGCTCTCATCCTGTAACAGCCAAAGATGAATGGCGCACCAGTAACCGAGGTAGAATTCCTAGGCGACATTAATAAGAGAGGTTGGTATTGATCCAATATGCAGACAGGGTTGGCATGTGGAGTTTAATGCCAACGAAGTGTGGATCAGAAATATATATGCCGAAGCTGAATACGAAATGTTACTTCATATTTGCTTTTGTTGCTTTCGGCGAACCAACCCTTGAACCAGTATCACGATCTAAGTATCTAGCAGCTGAATGTCGAAACAACAAGGACTCACGATGGCCATTGACGCAGAAGCCACGCATCTACTCCACGAACTTTCCAATGAAGGACCGGCAAGTGGAGAGAGAAGTGGGAAGATTGCCCGTGTCTTGGACAAACGCCCAGCTCATCTCCGCTGCTGCATGTCAAAAGGGCTTGTCTCCGGCTCCGAGGCGGGATATTAATATGCATGTCAGAGCGGCTCTGCGGGTGCGGGATGGGATGGGCAACATCTGATCGAGTGCAAGTTGACAAATCGAGGCGGGTAAGAGATTGACACCGACAAGGTTCAGCTGGGGCTGAGAGAGTGGATGAAGCTGTAACTTCAAATAGATCACGAGCAAGACAGTATCCACTCCTAGGCAGGAAAACATGTTCTTTCTTTTCTTTTTGATGTTGAGCGCTGAGATATCAGTCAGACCCATCCTCTGGAAATCCACTCTCATGGCGGAATATATCGGGTTCAAGGACAAATGTCTCACTTTCAGATGTCACGCATAACCGCCCGTCCGAGATTCATTCTGGAATCAAACCTGCCAGCGCAAACATGCACCGGATATGCGCGCAGCAGCATATCATTTCCGAATCCATTCCGATAGATCTCTTCAGATCCTAGTCCCTGTACTTGCTTCACCCCTGCTTCACAGTCTGGGGAAGAAATCTCAACATCCAATGGCGACACCTTGCTCGAGAAGTAGGAGGGTTACATGATCTACCCTTCGTTGTCAGGTTTTAAGGTCGTAGCGGGATTCTAAGGGGTCATGGAAGAAACACTTCGTTACCGATCTGCGAGACATGTTTTGTCGCGTGAGGTTTAATCTGAAACATAGTCACAGAAAATCGAAAGATTCTAGTATATCATCATATGTTTTCCCAAATTCCAAACGATTGGAGAAATCCCTATGTTTTCAAATTTCCATCGAATCCTTCGGTTCGGTAGAGAATTTCTAAACCTCTCCATGATACGCATGATCTGACAGAGTGAGGCTTGCGAAACTGATGCTGCAACTCCTCCTGCAGCATGCATGCGCCCCCAGACTTTTTCTCAATGGCGCATGGCAACGGATACTTGTCCTTGCAGAATTATGCATTAAATCTGGTCCTTGTTCCCGGGGCGGTTGTGGCGGTTCTGGGGGCGACCGGATAGAAACCGGATGCATGGCCCTTATGCTAGACACCTCATCAGTGACGTTTTACTATAGAAATTATGATCAATTAACTTTGCAACGGTACCGATTAGGCTGTGAGATGAATTGAGAGTGAGTTTCACGGTTGGAGGCGTCACTTGGTGGTTGATTAGGCACTCGAAACGTGGAGAAGGTTATCAGATAACTCAAATCAATTTGACACTATCATTACAGTACATGCCCTAATATTAGCCATAAGAATAACCGCAAGTCCTCGAGTAGATCCAGTGTACACGATAGTTCCTTTCCCCGTAATATTATTGATCCCAAACGCCAGTGACCAAACGAATATGAAAGCAAGGCCCTACCAAACCAAGTATTCTATGATGTAGCATCTTCAACAGTAGGCTTCCTATACGATCCCGCCTCACTCGTAGAATCGTTTTTCTTGTGGTTCTTATCCTTCTCTTTCTCCGGCTCCCAAACTGAACTAGCCACTGTACCACCCTCATCCCCAGTCAACTTCTTGGCCATTGAGAAGATTGAGAAGTCCTGGCTCAGACTCGTCAAAATGCTTCCGTCTGATCCTCCTTCACTCTTGGTGGGGCTATCAATATTCAGGCGGCTTAGGGCATCGGCGATGCGCTGGCGTTTAGCTTCCTTGGAGTCTGGATCTAAGAGCCCGTTCTTTTTCTGCTCAGGCTTATAAGCGGGAGAAGGTGGCTCAGCTCCTGGATGACGGCCGGTTGCGACAAATGCAGCACGGTCGGCCTCGTCTTTGGCGGTTTGCTCTTTGTGCTGCTTCATCTTCTCATCCATGGTCATGGGCTGTTCAGGTTCTCCTGCAGGCTTGGGCTCCTTCTTCTCTCGCCTGGTGAGCTCTACTTCAAGCACGCGAGTACCCATGGCGACCTTTGACTTAAGGCCATCATCGTCGCGGTCGTAGTACAGAGCCCAGATGCCGGGGAGTTCTTCGACAGCGCAGAAGCCCTCCCAGCCCTCACAGGTCATGCGACGGTCTTGCTTGGTGCAGTCAAATGGACCAGTGATGTGACCCTCTGTATCGGCACGAACACCGTACTTGACTTCATATGTCTTCTTGTCAATGTAGATCCAGTTCAAGAAAGGAGGGTCATCACTGATGGTAGTGACCAGACCCTCGTACTCTGTGTCTGGGAAGGGGAGGAAGTATCCTGAAAAGGCGTAGCCTTTGCTGACATTGTTTTTAGGATCATGGTTGTATAGTGGGTGCTCATTGGCGATATAAAGCTGTTCTGATGTTAACTATCATACTGCATAGCTTTAAAAGCACAAGGACTGACCTTTGAATCTTTCAAGACAACAAGTTTGTTGTTGATATCTCGTGATCTGATACTCGGCTTGACGCAAGAGACAACTAAATTGCAGCGCCGGCCACGGTGTTCTTCACGCTTCGTCTTTGCCTGAGACTGTCTGATAGCTTCTTGCGTACCCAGCATAGCTGGGCAGACAGTCAAAGCGAGAAGCATGGGTAAAGACATGATGACTTTCTGCGGGTCGTCTTGCTGGACAGCTTCCTTGAGCTTATCAACTTCTTCTAAGAGCTTCTGCTTGCACAAGCCGCCGAAGAGTTGCTGGAGTGTGCTTTGGGTCGAGTCTTGTTGAGATTGTGAGGAGGAATCAACGTTGGGAGATGAGGATGCAGAGTCAACGTTTGGGGATGGGGACGACATTGAACGTCGTCGGACAAGTGGCGATATTCACAGCGGCAAAAAGTAATAGTAAACAAAACAGGGAATATTCTGAAAGAATATTAGGATGGGTTGAATGCGAGACACGCACAGAAGAAGGGGTGTGTTACTCCAGGATGCTCACAGTAATCACTGAGCGAGATTATACAAAGTGGCAAGCTATATATCAGGTATTATCACATTGTACCTTAGCTGATTGTTCTAATCAGCTGAAGAGACACCCCCAGCCAAGAAATTTCAAAAACGCACAACGGTTGTATAAACCAGGATGATGCGTGTCGGACATGTCGGACTGCCGGTGTTTCCCGACAGAATCATGCCATCCTTCGATCCGAGTGCTACAGTGTTGAAAAAACAAAGTTAATCGAAGGGGACCTGATCCCTGTATGTATGATCGAGATTGGACAGAGGGGCATGATGCGAAACATAACTCAAGCACGGATATCCCTGACTTCCTGTAAGCCACCCCCGTTCTAAACCCCGTCTTTAGAGGCTTAAATGCTTAGCTGGAGGGTGTTAAAGGACCCTTGTTGATGGGCCAGAGATTCTCCCACCCTTTTGAAGAAACGTTGTGTTTCGATGAATTGAGGTTATTTGACGTTAATTCAACGTATTTTTGTTCATAAAACTCTCAAACCAGTATAGTTTACGATTGCTGGAGTGAATACTTTGTCTTGACAGAGTCAATTGGCCCAATGACCAACAGTGTCTTCATCATCTCAGTAAGTCTGAGCACAATCAACAACTCCCGCTCTCCTTGTTTCCCCAGGACAACATCTGTAACTAGCGCCGCCAGGGCACCTACCAACATCGGACGATATCGCGGGATACGATACGTGTCACTCCATAGCCCCTCTCTCGTTTCTACAGCACAAAATTAACCCCGGTCTGTAACCGTGACACTTCCATCTCAGCCCATTCTCCATACCGGATCTCAATACCCGTAACAGCTGGAAAGGCCCCTAGAAACCCAGACGTTCTCGAATCTGAAGATCTGCGGCTGAAGGCTTCCCCCCGGGACCACCTTGTATTCGTCGTGGGGCACGAGACCCCCAGAAAATGTCAATATCCACCACAACGCAGATATACTCGTCAACCTAGAACCTAGGTAGGCAGCTATAGCGTGCATCAGTGTGAGACAGCATGTACGGGACGACAGCTCATCAGCAAGCCCTTTTGAGTTGCCGGGTTCTGCTTGCCAGGCCCGGTCGACGTTCTCGTCGTTCGTCGGGATGTTTCGCGTGCGAGGTACCCTGTGACAGACAAGACACAGCTATCACGACTTGCACATTGAAGAATGTTACCCTTGACTGAGGCCAAATCGTGTATATAAGATGGCCTCTCCGTCGCCTTCAACTCAACTTTTCTCATCAGCACTCACCATCCAAACCATTCAACAATCATCTACTTGAGCCCCCAGCTCCGATCACCACTCCAAACACTCAACAACTTTTGACAAGTTTGTCCAACACAATCCAGCATAATGTCTGCCCCTACTTCGTAAGCATTCCCTTTTGCTTCATATCATCTTCACTCCCCTTGATGGCTCAATCTCAACACCAATGGAGTCCTCACACTGACTAACTTAGCACCACTTCTCCCCCTCCCACTTCTGAGCTCCCCTTTGCCAACCTTCCCTCTTCTCCTGCTCCTGTTCGCAACTCTACCGCGTAAGCAACTCATCAATCAGTTCTCAAGTAATAGCTAACTTTTCTTGTCATCAATAGTCTGTCCAAGCCCGCCTACGCCTCCGACTCTGACTCAGATGGTCAGGCTCGGGGTGGTCGCCGCAGCCAGAAGCAGCAATTCGTTGTTCCTCTGCCCACCTCCACTGGTCTCTCACAGCCTGCTGGTATGTAACTTACACACCTGCCTTCATTTTCCCCCTACTCACACAGCCTTAGGTCAACTCCTCAAGGGTGCCACAGACGAGAACGGTGCTCAGAAGTCCGCTGCCCTCCTCGTGGGTATCAAGCTCGACCTTGAGGCCGAGGTTCACCTGACTGCCCGCGTCAAGGGTGACATCGTCGTCGGTCTTTACTAGACAAGGATGGATTCCAACACTGAGACTGTACTTGGTGGTTGGTCGCAGGATACGGCTGGTGGCCATGTGATGATATAACGAGAATGGTGAACGCCCGAGCAATGCCCAACAATTGACGGGCTGTCAAAAACGGATGGGATTTCCTTTTTTCTGAACTAGCATATAAAATTTGTGTAGCTTGGATAATGAAAACTCTTTGCTGCTGCATTTCTCTCCATCATGTTCACTAACAGTGGTGACCCAAACTTGGCATCAACTTTGCATTGCTTATCTCCAAGGGTACTAAGGCGATTTCTGCAGAACATTTAGACGCTTTGATGGGTAGAATTAATAATTGGACTGGTTTAACGGAGATGTGTAAAAGCTATTGGTACCTACCTATCAACAGCATGCCCATGTAAAGCCAAGCCTCTGTCTGCCCATAATGGTTCGTGTACCTGACACTTTTCCAGGGTCAGTATAGCGGGCCACCAGAAAAGGGTTGCATCGGGCCCTCCCGTCCAATTCTCCCAACGTTGATTGAGTGGGAATCAGGACTGTAGTGAATAATTCTCCGTGAAGGCCAGATCTATCGCGGTATGTTCACTAGCTGTGCCACGTCCCTACTTTTTTCCATAATTAAATTCGAGATAACTGCGGTATAGGCTACAATTGGGTTGATTTTGCTGTCTTGAGTCCAACTGCTGGAGATAGAGATCCCAACAATTACATCATAGCTTGTTCTTCAATAAGCAGATAGGCACTCGATAAACAATATCAGATGAAAACATATTTACTGCAAACAAAGGCACGTGTTTTCTATCTCACCGAGGAGGTGTATTGTGCAATTATGATTGACCCAATGAGTTGGAAGGGTCTCAACTGCAAGGCAGTGACAGTGACGTAAGGTGCCTGTCGCGTTAGTCGCCCACGTACCTTGAAGTGTTTGCCATTCACTTGTCATGCACATCACGATAGAACAATGCAATTTAAACAATAAAATGAATATATGAAGTCGGGAGAAGCCATCTTCCGATTATATATTGGTTGAATTGTTCAATTCATGGACATTTCCATCTGCTTCTATTTAGAGTTTACATCTCGGGTTATCCGATTGATCCGCACCATCTCCAAGAAGCAATTAATTCTGTGATGCGAGATCATATACAAGGCGAGGGAAACGCAATCGTGAGGGACAGCGTTTCACTTCTAAAAATTCATCAAAAAGGAGAAGAGCCTCTCTTTCTTCTTTCGCTTTTCATCGTATCACAAACCTTACATCGTCAAAATGCCACGAAGACCTGCCAAACGCGCGCACGACCTCATCGACCTTACGGGTGACGATGAGTCTGAGACGCGCCAGAAACGACCCGCCCCTAACGGTCACCACAATCAACAGCAACGTTCCCCTGGACAAGGTGGAACAAGCGTATATGGGAGTTCTTCATCGCAAGCTGCGCCTTCATCTACCGCTGAACCAGATTACCTTGACTTGACACAAGATGATGATGGCCCCCCTCTTGAGCTTTACGGAACCTTTGGTACGACACTTTTATCACACTTCATCCATCTCGCTAACATGAACAGATGGGAAGATTGTTGGTGTGAGGTACTACAGAGGATATGCTTCAGCAGGTGGTACGTTTTCGTGCTTCAGGTTACGCGACAAAGGCTCACAAATTTACAGAAAACGTTCTTTGCAGGCGAGAACCCAATAACCAGGTTCGTGCTCTACAAGTGGTCTCATTCTTCGTCTCTCCTGCTACATGGCCTGGAACTGAAGTCTGACATCTCAGTACGACTCCAACGCCATTCGAGTTGATAACGTTGTCGGTGATCAAATCGGTCATCTTCCTCGAAAGGTTGTTGAGAAGATCGCCCCATATGTGGTAAGACGAAACGTTGCGCCGCTCATCATTGCCATGTCTGACGCGAAACCAGGATCGTGGCGACGTTGTCCTCGAAGCCCAGCTCACAGGGGAGAAAGGCTTCTACGACTGTCCAGTGAAACTCTTCTTCTATGGGCCTAGCGACCCGGAGGAGCGCTCCAGAATCGAAGAATCACTCAAGAGGGACAGACTTGTCAAGGCTACGGAGCTCAAGAACACTAGAAAGGAAGCTGAAGCCCGTAGAAAGGCAGCGATGGGTCTTGTGAATGGCAGCTCGACTCATGGTCTTGGCCAAGACCTTGCTGTTCCGCAGAAGCCTGAGATCACGATGGACAATGTTCTGCAGAAGAGTGAGGCGGTTGAGATGCGCAAAGGCGGAGACGCGATCAAGTCACTTGCTATTGGCGAGGATGAACTTGCGAAGATGCCAATGGCCGAGCAGCCCGAACAGCTCAAGGCGCAACTTCTGCCATACCAACTACAGGTTTGTCTCTTCCTCGGCGAGAAGCGTATTTTACTGACTGGCTATCGTAGGGCCTTGCGTGGATGACCTCCAAAGAAAACCCTCAGCTTCCTGCCAAAGGCTCCAAAGAGCCAGTGCAGCTCTGGCTTCATGAATCCAATAACCGTTTCCACAATATCGCATCTGGCTTTGTCACATGCACGGCTCCAAAACTCCTTTCGGGCGGTATTCTTGCAGATGATATGGGTCTCGGAAAGACCCTTCAGATCATCAGCTTAATCCTCATCGGCGGCAAGGGTCCAACTCTCATCGTTGCGCCCGTCAGTGTCATGAGTAACTGGAGTCAGCAGATCAGGCGCCATGTCAAAGGAGACCAGCAACCTAGCATCTTCGTCTACCACGGAGGTGATAAGTTACACCCATTGCAACTTCAGAGATATGATGTTGTGATCACCAGCTATGGAAGACTTGCCAGGGAGCGAGACTCGAGCGTTCCCAGAGCTATAACTTCTCCACAAATTAAGTGGCGACGAGTTGTACTTGATGAGGGCCATACCATTCGAAATTCCAGGACAAAGGTGGCCTTAGCAGCTTGTGAGATTAACGCAGAGTCTCGCTGGGTTCTGACAGGAACACCTATGTAAGTCCTACTCCTTTTTGATGGCATGAGATAGCGGCTGATCCGACATAGCGTAAATTCGGTCAAGGACCTTCACTCCCTGGTCAAGTTCCTTCACATCACTGGCGGTATCGAGGAATCCGAAATCTTCAATGCCCAAATCACCCGCAAACTGGCCAATGGTGAACGCCATGGCGAAATACTTCTTCAGGCCCTCATGCATGACCTTTGTCTCCGCCGCAGGAAGGACATGAAGTTTATAGATCTCAAATTGCCGGCCAAGAAGGAGTATGTCCACAAAATTCCATTCCGCAAGGATGAGAAGCGCAAGTACGATGCTTTGCTGTAGGTTCATCAAGTCCTGGATCTCTAGAATGGGCGCTGACGATTATAGGGATGAGGCGAGAGGTGAGCTCGAGCAGTGGCAAGCAGGCTCTCAATCAGGACAAAAGGGACGGTTCCAGAACGTCCTTGAACGGCTTCTTCGTCTTCGGCAAATGTAAGTTCAGATCCCACAAGCGCAGGGCTCTACTAAAGCTTCCTAGCTGCAATCACTGGACTCTCTGTAGAGAACGTGTTAGTGATATCCTCAAACTCCTTGACGAGCATGAGGTTGTTCCCCTCAACGCCAAGAACCGCGGTCTTCTCCAAGAAGCTCTCCGCCTATACATCGAAAGCCAGGAAGAATGCGCCATCTGCTACGACAACCCGAACGACCCTGTCATCACGACTTGCAAACACGTCTTCTGCAAAAACTGCATCCTGCGCGCTATCCAAATACAACACAAATGCCCAATGTGTCGCAACAAGCTGGACGAGGACAATCTTCTTGAACCAGCGCCCGAAGACGCCGGCGAAGATACACGTGATTTTGACGCCGACTCGCAGAGTTCCAAAACGGAAGCGATGCTGCAAATTCTGAAGGCGACGATGAATAAGGAGGGATCAAAGGTGGTTGTGTTTTCTCAGTGGACTTCGTTCCTCAATATTGTTGAGGCGCAGCTCAAGAAAGAAAACATCGGCTACACGCGTATTGATGGAAGCATGAAAGCTGACAAGCGCGACAAAGCCATAGAGGCTCTCGATAGCGACCCCAAGACACGAGTGATGCTCGCCAGTCTTTCTGTTTGCAGCGTCGGTCTTAATCTCGTTGCAGCTGACACCGTCATCCTCTCTGACAGCTGTAAGTCCAATTTACCACATTTCTAGAGCATGCTAATACATTTAGGGTGGGCACCCGCCATCGAGGACCAGGCTATTGACCGTGTCCATCGTTTGGGACAAACCCGTGAGACTACTATATTCCGACTCGTCATGGAAGGTTCAGTTGAGGAGCGTGTGTTAGATGTGCAGGGCGAGAAGCGAGAGCTCGTGACAAAAGCATTCAGAGAGAAGGGAAACAAAAAGCGTGAGAATTCACGCGCGGCAGACATTTCCAAGCTGCTTGGCTAGGGGTGTGTATAAACATAGGCGTTGGTTTGGTGAGGAGTTACTGGTTGTGAAATACCCAGACTTACAGAGTATATTAAGAGTGCGGAAAGGGGGCACGTATACTCAGTATCAGGGATGCGAAAAAACAGAATGTCAACAAGTGTAGCCCTTTCAATGAAGAGGTAAAATCGAACGGTAGAGCTTCCTTTCGTAATGCCAACATGCTGGCATCAAGATTGTGTGCTGATGGCGACACATAGTCGTTCCTGGTACTAGGATATTTGGCAAGTATACCACTACAGCTCCAGAAGGTTCATCGTCAAACAAAGAGGTTTATGCATCAAATCATGGCTCGTTTATGCAATCTACCTATGTGTATAAGTACATTGGTGCTATTTTACCTGCCCAGTAAGGGCTAGTATACATGCTATTGTTAGACCCGTGACGAACACCTTTCATGGCTGGCCTAGTGAAGCCACCTCGCATAAGCCCAACGAATACGCTCCAGTGCCCTGGTCTGCAGCTGAATACCCTTCATGTTTGACAGATCATCGAGATCCTCAAGGAACTCCCTCGCGATGTCACGGGGCATGAGCTTATCAACGAGGTCTCTCAGAATATGAACTTCAGAGAGCAAGAGACCGTGGTCCTTATAAGAGAGAAGATTGGTCTCTGTAGGTCGGGCCTCGGAGAGGATGCGGTCTACGTTGCGGAGGACACGGATGGCCTTGCCAGCTTTGTGGGTTTGGCGTTGGCCAGAGCGGCCGCCAAAAACACCGCGCAGATACTGGAACATGCTATAAGAGACGAGGACACCGGGAGTAAGGCCAACGAAACCAAAGACAAGTTCCTGGCTCTTGAGAAGGGAGTCGATGCCAGTCATAGCGACCTCAAGGTCAACCTTTGTCTTTTGAACCTGAATGAGGAGTGATCGAACAAGATCTCCACGAATAGTGCCCATGAAAGGGCTTCGCAAATCCTTCTCGAACGCTCGGAGCACCGGAGTGACATCACCTTCGGCAACCTTGTGTCGGATGTCAGCAACTTGAGTCTCAGTCAAGGTGCTACCAGTTCCATTGGCAAAGTGAGGCTTGTCGAGGGCAAAGTCAACAACCATACGCTCGAGACTCTCACGGTCCGCTTTAAGACTATCCCTGCTCATGATGGCGATCTCGCTGGTTTTGTCGTGTCGAATGGTTGAGATAATTTTTGACGTCGGTTCGATAACCCAGTTAAACCAGAAATCACGAACAGTTTCACCAAATCCAACGAACCACTCGATGATATCGGCCTTCCGGTTGACCAGAATACGCAATACAGTTGTCGAAGAGAGAAGACCAACAATCGCAGGGAGCCAGTATCGGATTAGAGTGGAAGGTCGACCATTTTCCTTGGCCAGGGCGTGCATTGCAGTGAGATGTTCGGGGAGGGACTTGTCGATAATGGCGAGCAGTCGTCGGGCCAGAATGGCTGGACGATCAGCGGTGTTACTGTCTTCGATGTGAACAGAAAGCTCAGGGTCTTCCTCGACACCAGCAAAAACCTTGTCTTCAAAATCACTAATATTGACGTCCAGAGTAGAAACTTCCTTGAGAACCATATCGATAAGCGCAACACTACGTTCGACGACGCCCTTGAGATCGTGGTGATCCTGAAGCTCAGCCTTATCGTCGTCGAGGCCGAATTGCAGGCCTTCATCCATCAGCACACCAAGTCCGCTTGCCGTTATCTCACGAAGTTTCTTGAGCTGTGCCTGTTTGCGTCGTGCTTCGGATCGAGATAACGCAACAGGCGACAAAACTCTCCGTTGAATGTTGGCAATTGATCGTTCCCGGATACTATCATGCACGATACCATAAAACTGCGTCCACTGCTGCGACAGACTCGACGTCGTGGAATCCACGAGTTCACCAGGAGCGTGATGAAGAGAACCAGCTTGAACGCGCAACTTGGTTGCAGTGTAGACTTCTTGAGACCATGCCCAGACACGCAAAGGCGAACTCTGGACAGCATATAGACTGCTGTAGGAATATGAGCCTAAAACATCATCCCAGTACCAGATGTCATCATTGAGAGGGACAATTTGATCCAGGAGTGTGTTGAGAACAACGCCATGGAGTTGAATGGTGGCCTTGCTCACAAGCAGCCACTCCAGCTCATTCTCATAAGGGCTTTTAGCCTCGTCACCTGGTCGTGCCTCTCTCACTGAGAGGTGGGCAGATGCAGGGATATCAGATGATATGAGAAGATCCCTGATGCGCCATGCCGGCAGAAGAGGTTGCGAGGATGATGTAGTACTCAACGACTGGATGGTACGGAGCAAGTGGTCAAGACGCGGGGATGAGAAGGCAGCAGCTACAGCAAACCCATGCTCTTCGGTCTCTGACTGATCATCCTCTGAAGCAACTTCTGATAAAACTGGAAGACGGTCAAGGTAGGCATCAAGCCGCCGTACTTGGCTATGAGCAGGGTTAGTAACTCGGCGGATTATGTAAGGTGAGGGGCTAGAGTAGCAGGGCCCAGGTGTTGAGGTTGACGAACTCGGAGACAAGCGTCATGGTAGGACCAAGGATGAGCTTGCTTAGATCTGGTAACCACAAGGCTGATGTGTGAAGCACGGCATCTGTCAGCAGCAGCTGAAGTTGCAGAGAGCAACTATAGACCGGGGATAACGCGGAATGAGACGGGACGGTAGCTCCGAAAAATCGGTGGAGAGCTCGGCGAAAGACCCGGGGGTGACAACGACGATAACGGCGGTACCAGCAGCTTCCCGGCCGGATGATGAGCGCCAAGTCACGGGGGCTCGACGGAGAATTCGGAGCAGGGCTGCGCAACGGGCACCGGGCGTCGAATCGCGTGTGGATGGAAGCGAGACGAGGGTGAGAAGTGTGAGTGTAAGCTTGAGCTTGAGCTTGTAACTCAAGCTCCAAACACGAATGCGGGCGGGAGATGAGCAAATGTGGGGAACGTTTATTGCATCATGCCACACGGATCAGCTCAGCCCGGCTCCGTACATGAGAAAACAACCAAAAAACGTTGCGAGATGCAGAGTTAAACTGGGATTGGATGGTTGCAAAGCTGACACCCGTTGTAATCATCAATTACACAGCTTTCCTTGCACAATGCCTTGCATAATGATCTAACCACAATATGACGTTTCACAAGCTTGAAAAGAAGGTGTGGTTGCTGATTAGAGACTTATTCGTATTCGGCAGAAGTTCACTTAGATCTTGTCGCCGTCCAAGTGTGTGGAGAGAATGCCATGATCAACTGTCGCTATGAATGTGTTCTTTGGGCATATATTTCCAATGTTGCGATATTCGAGTTTCCGATAATTCTCTATGGGAGAAAATAGAACCGGCCATGCTGCTTTGGTGATTGATTTCCTTTGCATTGCATGTTGGTAGCAAATCTTTCTGCGCAGCTACAAAGTGAAGTGAAACCCTGATAGGCCAACCACAACAGACAACTTATCTCAAGCATATCTTGAGATCAAACCGATAGACCTAGCCTGCAACAGTTCAAAGACATATACAAGACGAAGCGGTCACTGGCGTACAAACTGATAATAAAATTCGGAGGCTAACCTAGACCCTAGAATGTAGACCGTTTTAGACGGCGCTGGTGTTGAGCTCTCCTCGTATTCGGTTGTACTCAGAATACCGAGTACGGAGACGCTAAACCCAAGCTGGAATGCATATGTACTTCATCTAAAAGCAAATGAACATAACAGAACAGTGAATACCAAGTCACACCATCTTATGTCAAAAAACAAAGGTTTCAATTGCCAGGTGTGCCCGATTGGATGTAACGGAATACATGTGAAGAGATAATCGAGAATCGCTGGAATTGCAACGAATTCATCATTGAAGCGAGAACGAGCGGGAGAGGCGTAGAAGAACGTGCAGAATTTCTAAAATCGAGAGCCGAAAACGAAAAAGAGACACGCCTCATGAGATCATCGGAACTGGGCGATTGGTGCAAGGGGCGGCTGATTCTGACCAAGTAGATCGGTTGATAATCTAATACTTTGCCCCTGGCGCGATCAGCACTCTATCGATGAGTAACCATCTAACCTCAAAAATTTGGCCGCAAAGGCCGCTTCTGAACCCGCTGCTTAGAACACACCACTTTCTCCAAATCTCTCGCGTCCGGGAGAGCGCCATCCGATGGAGTTTTCGCGGCAATGCTTTGTTTGATGAGATCCTAGACTGAAAATCCCTGTGTTGAATGTTGCCACTTGATCCATACAGGACGCGTCCAATGTAAAAATCACCTGTTGTGATTAGGATAGGGACATGCCAGCAACAAGGGTGCTCCAGAGACTGAAACATGAACACTCTGTGTTTATTTTGCGTTACAGGAACCAAATCTAGATCAATTCAATATCCGTAAAAGACGTCGCTCGTAGGCCAATCACAAGTCGTGGCAATGGCCGAATTGGGTCTGATTTCGATCTTCACCGCTTTCAATGGCAGTGTGTCAAAGAGACGGGCGGTCCCCCTCAAAGTGCTGGACCCTGGACAATGCACGAAAAAGGACAACACCAGGGACCTCGAAATGATCTGAGAAGATTCCTCAAATTCCCGTGAGATCCCCGTAAACTCGATAAACACACATACGATTCTTTTCAGGCGGTGACAATGCTAAAGCGATATGTATTCGCTTTGACTGGTGCAGAGGCATGTAGATGGGCCCGGAAGCCGGGAGGACAATTTGATAGTGGTCTCATTCTGGAACCATTGCTTTCTTCTATCTGGTATCGCGCACAGACCAACGAAAGCCCAGGGGTCCTGTGCTGTGAATGGCTGGCTGTCACAGGGCCTGGGAGATTCACATTACCTCCTTTGGCTTACAAGGTGTGTGAATGCTCTGTTGAGGCGTCGTTCCTGGTGCAATTTTCGCAACGGTACGTACCGAGACGGTGCAAGAGCAGGTGGTCCGTTTACTTTCTCTGGCTGTAAATCTCCGTAAAGTTAGTGAATTGAATGCTTGTAGTGGGCGTGTGGCCAGGCCAAGGCCCGCCGCCCACCATTTTGGATGGGACCCCCCTTAGAGATTCTCTGGGCCGGGCAATCGAGGAAATGATAAAACCTCCCCAACAGCCGCCGTTTGTTCTCCTTTTCACTCCGCCATCACCATTGTCAACACTCCTCCTTTTATAACAAGAGCTGCCTCTCCGACGACTCTTGACTGGACCCGGTGCTTGCTGGTGTCTTATCTCCCTAGAGGGTCCCTATTCAGTCTACTTTGCCATAAGTTTGCTAACTTCACCATGGATGCGCTGTGAGTAGCCTCCCTGATATTGCCATTCCAACACGCCAATGTTTTGAACGGCCCCTTCTAACATCGATTTTTGCAGAAATGCGACCACCTTCGCGTCCTATAACCAGACCAAGGACTACTTTGTTGTCCTCGAGGAGGTCTCCAAGTACAATGTCCAGCTCAACATTGTCGAAAAGCTCTGGGCCGTACGTCCAACCCGATCCAACGTCGCGAAACCACAACAATACTAACATGGAACTCAGGCTTGGTACCTCTGGATGCAGAACGACACCCTCGCGACCGGCATCATGAGTTTCGTCCTTCACGAGCTCGTCTACTTCGGCCGCTGTATTCCCTACATGATGATGGACTACATCCCCTATTTCCAACAATTCAGAATTCAGAAGCAAAAGGTTCCTACTCTCAAGGAGCAATGGGATTGCGCCGCCATTGTTCTTATCAGCCATTTCACCGCCGAACTTCCTCAGATCTGGTTCTTCCACCCCGTCGCTACCTACCTCGGTATGGACTATGGTGTGCCCTTCCCTCCGGTCTGGAAGATGGCTCTCCAGATCGCTATCTGCTTCATCATGGAAGATGCTTGGCACTACTGGTTCCACCGTGCTCTGCACTACGGTCCTCTCTACAAGGCCATCCACAAGATGCACCACACCTACTCTGCTCCTTTCGGTCTCGCCGCTGAGTACGCCTCGCCCATCGAAACAGCTCTCCTCGGAATTGGTGTCGTCGGATGCCCCGTTGTCCTCCTTGCCATTACTGGCGAGCTCCACCTCTTCACCATGTACACCTGGATCGTCCTCCGTCTTTTCCAGGCCATCGACTCTCACAGTGGTTACGACTTCCCCTGGAGTCTGCGACACTTCCTTCCCGTCTGGGCCGGTGCTGCCCACCACGATCTTCACCACGAGAAGTTCATTGGCAACTACGCCTCCAGCTTCCGCTGGTGGGACTACTGCCTGGACACCGAGGCTGGCGCCGAGGCTCATAAGCGCCGTCGCGAGAAGAAGCTTGCCCAGATCAAGGCCAAGAAGGCACAATAGAGTGCTGCAAAAACCTGACACGACAGATAATCGATTGCGGTGAATCGAGTCCGACTCAGGTATTTCACGACCGGAAATAAAATGAAGAGGGTGTTGATCATGAAAACTTAGACTGTTCGCAAACCGGGCATACATTGTCTACGTCGCTTAACTCGCGGCTCGAGCATTCGCATGGCGTTGGGGATGTTAACAAAGAACGACTTTTTACGCTTGTATATAAAAACTTGCCCTGGAGAGGCTTTAGACATATTTAATCATCAGCATCGTTCGTTGACCTTTAACCATACCATCACCAGTAACCATCTATATGTGTGTCATGACACCTCGTCATGATCGCAGTGACATAGTGGCGCAGTTGTCAGTTTATCATAATGATACACGCAGCCACATGGGCTTGTTGATACGTTTCTAACAAGCTGGATGCGCAGTTGGAAGAACTGTCCGAATTCTGCCGCGCAGAAATTTAATTCGCATCGTTTCAGATCAGCCATGCCCTCTCTATTTCCTCTTGGGGGTACAGCAGTCTCCTGCCGCCCCAGCTGCGCGGTCCGCCAACCCACGGATAGCACAGCTCTGGTCTTCCGTATCGGCCGCAACTGGGGCGGTCGGCTCCGGAGGCAGCTCACCTAGTTGTTCTGCGAGAGCATCACATTCGGCAGCCATGCTTATGTCCTTGTCCGAGAGTCCCGCTGGGTTATGTGTTGTCCAGCGGACGAAGGTTGTGTTATAAACCTTAAATGTGGTTAGCAGCATGATAATTGGCGTGTAAGCTGAAGAAGGGTTTACATTGGACCATTCGGGATGGTGGTTCTTGATTTTGCATTGTAGAGATACTCCTGTCATGAAATCCTGAGACTAGTTAACTCTGATGGGACTCCTCAACATTCGTACTCCATGGTGGTTCAACTATCTTGTGTGAATCTCAGTATCCCCCTCTCAATAGCTTACCCATGTCTTTGCAAATGTCTTAAACTTGAACTGTCTCTCTAAAGCAGCACCATCCTTGGTAAGTGTCCATCGTCCACCCTCGGAAGTGAGTGCTTTAAGCGCAGGCGTAACGCTCGCAGCATCAGTGCCAGCAGAGAATTGCGGTTGAGCCATCGTCGAAGCTAGACGGGAAAGAGATGGAAGACGATGTGAGATATGAAAAGGGCGCATTGTAGGGCGACTAAGAGATGAGATGAGGTTGTAAGTGAAGGTGGGTTGGAGGATGAGGCTGAAAGGATTGATCGATGAGTGGCGGAAGTGGTCCAGATTATGAGTACTTCTGACATAGAGTGGGACTGGCCGCGGCATAAGTATCCACTAACACATCATATGGCTAGGTCGACTAATACGGAACAACTCCAAATATGCAGGATTATGTCTTCTTGACTGCCATCCGAAGCTAGGAATGAGAAGGATATCATAGAGACCACTATCGATTGATTGATCATTCGATTCTAAGTGCTTAGCTGCCAGTGTTCTGTCATACACCGATGGTCCCCGACCTCTGGTTCAACAATCTCACAACCTACAGGGACTATCAATGTCCACTAATGTACCATTCTGCGTATTCGACCTGAAGAGACTTAGTCCCGGCCAACTAAGAGGTTAGGACAAGCAAGCTTCATCAGCCTAGACGCAAAAGTGCTCCAGTATCTGATACATGGTCATGGCAATGACCAGGAAATGAAGCCCGAGCTAGTGCAAACGCTGCACACCCTCACTGGATACTAACAAGCACCTATAACGGTTAAAGGAGCATTGGCAATTACATCCGCCGGTTCTTTTCATACACAGTGGGACGATCCATGAGCTTGAGAGCTCGACCAAGCTGGACAAGTCGTGTATTCGATCGTTTCTACCTTGTCACTGGCCGGAAGAGTCGGAAGTGGCGCCGATGTAATTGGATATAGCTCTAGAAATGGATAAGTTCAAGCGTCTTGGCTGTTTAACAGCATGGGGAGATCGATCTGATGTTTGTTGAAGTCTCTTATGGGGACCATGCAGGCAAGAGTGTGTTGCTACCCAGCAGGCTTAGGTAGCATATTCTGACATGGCCTGGAGTTGTCAAACAGATACACGTTTCGCCCTTTCCAGGATTGGTAGCCCCAAGAAATTATCAGAGATCTGTGTTTGAGATGAAAGTAGTGAGACCAAAGAGGAGTCACTGAGCGAATGGAATAAGCAGTGTAGTGTGGTGTTTATTGGGTCGTATAACATGAACAAAGTTCTGTCATTTTTCACCAATCAATAGCCTGGAAAACAACCCTACACCGCACAAAAGTAGCTCAACTCGATTCGTGATTATGCATGATTTTACCGCGAGATTCGAGGTCGTATTATGTGGTTATACGCCATGAATGTCAGATCGAAAGGACCCCGAAGTCTCGAAAATCCAGGACTTTCCAAAATAGGACATTTATCTCGCGAGTGGGGTCGCAAGCTCACGAGGAAGGTGCATGATTGGCATGGGCGGATGCATTTGGATGCCTGAGGTGGTCCAAGCTCCTTGCTTCTCTTCCAGTTCTGCTCAGGTTTGGTCGCTGACAAATATTTTCTCTGCTGCAACAACGTTCCCCTCTTCCCATCAGTCAGCAAATCCATCCAATCTTTTGGCTCAGACCTTCGTTTATTCTCATCGCGGCCAGTATCAGAAGTTCAGAACTACCGGTGCCGGGGGTAGAAGGAAAAGAAGTAGAGGAAGGAAAACCGAACAGGACTTTTGACTGGTTATTGCCCGGACTCCGAATTCTCCTCACCTGGACCAGCTTCTTTATACAGTTTACGCGTCTTTCTCTGTCCTTCAAATTAAGAACACAGTAAATATTACCTGTTGAAACGGGCTCCTTGACTTCTAATACAGGATAGAACAGCGGTCCGCGTACATTTTTGGGGGGCGTTTCCCGCACCAGCCGCAAAAATCGTCGTCAGCACTTACGCTTGCTTCAGGGAGCAAGACAAACTGATCCCAGCAGAACGAGGAACGGCTCCGAGCTCCGTCCGTACGTACAGTACCGTAAGTAACAACCGCCATCAGAGTTCGTAGGACGAGCAAGCCAAAAACAGAAGCGAACAATCAGCAAGCGAGCGATAACCAAATCGTTCTAGCTCGTCCAGGTTTAGACTCGTCTAGTTGGTCCAGCAAGCGGAGAGAAGAAGCCTCCCCGGCCCAGCCACGCCATTTTCCGACTTGATCACCACTCACAGTCACACTTGAAAGGTTCCGGATCCAGGTTACATAATCCGTCATCCATCCGCCGGAACTCTCTCCTCACTCGTCTCCGTCAGTCAGCGTCAGGTCCCCCCCCTCGTTGTAGTAATCATCATCGCCCGCCCTGGGTCATTGCTACTTGGATGCTGAGTCAGACTCTCCTCCCCCAGAGCTCAAGCATGCAGAACTCCTCAGCCAGCGGCGCCAATAATCAAGGTTAGTCAAGACAACTCTTCTTCTCTCTTTTCCTTTCCTGTTCTGCTTTGCCTATTTCCTTGTCTGAGCGCGTCTTGGTTCTTGATTTGGACCTACAGCTCTGTCTAATATCTACACTATACTACGCCTCACTTTGGCCTTGGTCCATCGCGACATCTATAGAGCTCCTTGCATCTGTCTACTATTTGAATGGCATCCTTGTCGCGTCATTTGCGCAATCCCATATATAATACACTTGGAGGTTCTTATCCTCAACAAGTGGATCCGATATTCGTTTCGACCACCTCGGCTTCGCGTCTAGTTCAATTACTGTTGACGTAGGTGCTGGGTGCATTGGCTAACACCGACCCCTCCACATAGAGCAGCATTTGCGCGCACAGCTCGAGCTCCTGAAGAGCCACGACGCGACAGGCTCATCCTCACCTACTCCCCCCGGACCCCGTGAATCTCGGCCTTTACAGCCCGCTCCTGCGCGGCCGGCGAATGGCTTCGATCATCTGTCCAGTCCCCAAGACCAACATCGAGTTCTAGCCACGAAAGGCGAAGTTGAAGCTCACATTCATCCTGATCTTCGCGCGCGAGCCAACCACGCACCGACAGCAAACATGATGCCCATTGTTCCCCCGTCTGGACATAGTCCAGGCGCATCTGCTGGCCCGTCAAGCGCTGCACTTGCTCCAGCGCCCCCAGCGCCTTTGTCGGCAGACGATCATATGGGAGACGGTCGCAAAGCAAAGCGGGAGCTATCCCAATCCAAGCGCGCGGCACAGAACCGAGCTGCACAAGTAAGTCGACCGATGATGACTCGTTGACTGGCGCCGTCAGATCACCTTGCAATTGAGCTCCTGGGCTAACGATTCATTCACAGAGAGCATTCCGACAACGAAAGGAAGGCTACATAAAAAAGCTGGAGCAGCAGGTACGCGATTTCACGGAAATGGAACAGTCTTTCAAGGCAATGCAGGCGGAACATTACGCGCTTCGGGAGTATGTCGTTCATTTGCAAACGCGGTTGTTAGAGACGTCAGGCGACTACCCCCCGCCCCCACCGAACGTGAACCTTGCTCCTGCTCAGCCAGCATCGGCTTCAGCTATAGCAGCTCCTGCTCCTCATGCCGAGCCTGCGCCTAGCAATCCAGCTGCAGGAACACCTTTGGAGGCTGTTGCGCAAGCCGTGGCTGGTCTTGCGGCTCAGGAGCAAATCGAGCGTCAAAGGTATCCCTCGCCGCATTTCAAGGCTGAGCCTTTCAAAGTCGAGCCCAGTGCTGAGGATACAAGGACTGCTGACGAGATCAACAAGCAATTGCAACACTCTGAGGAACCCCAAGCACAACAACCAGCGGTCTAGAGAACCGCATGATATCCATGTGCGCGGGGCTCTGCAACTGTTATTATGGCGTTAAGGAACTGATTGTATTGATTTAATATTTATAAAGAGAGGGGCGTTCGGGTCAGTTTATGTGAAAGAAAGGCTCCTCGATCATGCAGGCTTCACTTGGCGAGTCTTGCTACTGTTTACCTGGGCTGTCACGTTTACGGATGATATCACCAAGACGGTTATATTTTGTTAGTTCAGATATCTACTCCTGTAATAAAAATAAGTGTCCCAGAAAACACATGGAGTGTGGAGCAGCTGCCTGACGATTATGTGTGGAAGGGTCTATCATTTTCTCCTTTGGCTTTTGTTTTACTCTTGAGAAGGGATCCCTGATTAAGGCAACATGTAAATTATTCTCATACCCCGAACCGCTCCTAACAAAGAACTCGCCTTTGACTCCAGGTTTCCATCACTATACAATTTAAGCATACGAGTTACCCATGTCGTGTTCCTATACATATTAGTAAGAGCATGCCGCTGTGGACTAGATTTGCACAAACCTTGATGTATTCTGGACCCTTTTCTTGGTACTCTTCTTTCGAGATTTTTGCTGACTTCCAAGCGGATGTACCCACCCATCCAGCCGCTCCCTTCCAAGCATCTAATAGGGCGTCTTCGGCACGACGGACGGTCAGTGGTGAATCAGCGGGGAGGAGAGAACGAAGGCCCTCGCGAACACGATCATCAAAGTTCTTGAACAGAGTGTTACCGCCTGTCAAAAAGACGTCGCGCAGGAAGTCATCGCGGTTAGGGACATTGCCGAGACGCTGGTTGAGAATATCACCGGCTATCTCAACAATGCCTGACTGGTCGACACCAGCAATGGAGGGGCGAAAGACAACCTCGGGAACACGGATTCGCTCAACGTTGAGGTGAATTTGGTTGAGCTCGGCTTGTGAGGAGGGGTCGAAAGGTCGGGGACCTCGGGCAAAGGCGTGCAGGAGAGACTTCGACCAGTCAGACTGGGCTTCGTGAGTGTGCTCGTACTCAAAGTCAGGATCATAACGTAAAAGGTCCTGTTCTAGTGACTTGAGAGTTGAATGGAGGTCTTCCTCCTCATGCTCGTCATCACTGTTGTCACCAACGGCGATTTGGCGGTAGACACCCCAGTCATCATCGTCAGCACCAAAATTGTCATCATCACCGCCACGTCTTCGCTTCTTGGTCGGATTGTCCGATGCAAGATTGGCGATGCTCTTCATGCGAATCTGAGAGGCGAGGGATTTACGGTTGCCCAGGTCCTGCTTTAGTCGCTCCCGTTCCTTCATTTTTTGCAGCGTCTCAGCACGTCGTTGACGCTTCTCATCGAGCCAGTTCTCGAGGTCATTCTCTCGTCGTTCAGTATCGGCGCGCTCTTCTTCGATGACACGAGCCTTCTCTGCTTCCTTCTCTGCCTTCGCACGTGCTCGAGCCTCGTGGTTGGATTTGAGGAGGCGCTGTTGACGCTTTTGCTTGATCTGGGCCTCATCAAGCTGGTCGTCGGGTACGTCAAGAAGATCGAAATTAGGTTGTTCTTGCTCCTCCTCTGGATCACCACCAACGTCCTTTGTCCGGGCCTTCTTGATAGCTTTCTCTAAATCTCTGATGATCTTTTCCAATTGGTTCTCATCTTTAATGTCGTTGCTGTCAAGTTGACGCCGAATCTCTTTCTTAGTCTGATCTGCGATGTTTCTTTGCAATTGCTTGTAGTATTCCAGATCTTGCTCTTTCTTCATCAGTTTCTCCAGGCGCATCTTAGCCGCCTGTTGTTGAAGTCTTCGTCCACTCTCTTTCTTGCGCTCTGCTATCCTGGCCAACTCTTCTTCACTCTTCTGCACAATCACTTCTTCTGTGAAGGGATATTGCATGACAATATCGCGATCCTCGAGCCCTGTCCATTCGAGATAATTGGCGAGCTCATTGTCGTAGTCCCGAGATACGTAGCCATGGTCCCGTAGCATGTGTTCTGCCTGTGAGACGTTAAGCTTCCCAGCGAAGGCCGGGTATTTGAGTCGAATGAGTTTGAGGAGGTATTCAGCGTTGTGATAGCCTCCCCAGTTTAATCGTGTGGCCTGTCCGAGTAAGGCTTTCGAGTTGTATACAGGAATTACATGAGTGGATGTGTATGATGACGAAACCACGAGACCAGTCTTGCCCTTGTTGTATCGGTATGAAAAGAGTGAGTCGATTCCGTAGGCTAGCGAAGGCGCGCCGTAGCATTCGAAGATGATTTCAGTCATGGCTAAGAACTTCAGTATAAGCTTGCGGGAATGAAACGTTCCACGTACATTTTCTTGAGTAAGGAAGATTGGCAACAGCCTCTGTCATAACAATTGGCACTTCAATGGCACCGTCTGCGTCATTCATACCAAGCTTCAGAAAAATGTAATCAAGGACATGCTCCATCACGTCCCAGTTACTGACAATTCCTGTACCAGCCTCGAAGGCGCCTCGAATGTGACCTCGCGCGGTCGTGTCGGCATAGCAATCTGAGCCAGCAAAAGAAAAGGTCTTGCCCAGTTTTCGGTCGCGGTATTTGGCCATAATCGGAGGGATGCTGAACCTTGGCTTCGAATCGAAAGACCAGCCGGCGCGCACGGCAGACGATCCTAAAGACGAAATGTCAATTGCCAGCCATCGCAAACCCCTTGCGCTCGAAGCTCACCATTATCAATGACGATGGCAGCGCTATCAGGCTGCTTCAAAGCGCGTTCGCGGCCATCCTTTGTAGGTTCGATGTAATTCTCGAAGCGTGTCTCCTTGACGGGGAAGATCTTGGCGGGAGGATATGTCTTTTGTTCGGGTGCCTTGATGGCGGGCTCATCGATGGCCGAGGGAGCCATGATTGCGAATAGGATGGTCGGATGGAGTTTACAGGTAAGGGACAGAAGTCATGACGGGAGGAACAAAAAGGTTTAGGTTGGTCGATGTCTGACTCTAGTGGCCAATTGTCTGTCAGACTCGCAAAATACGGAGCTTTGTTGTTGGAAATTGAGAAGGTGTGAGGCTACAAGGCTGATCTAGGCCGTGTCATTCAATCCCGGGATCCACTTACGCGACAATGCAAGTGATGCAGTGAGAGACGACACTGTTGACCTCCCAATGTTCCGAACACGTGCAGAGATTGTAATCTCTTCCATAGATGCAGGTCAAGGCTATCGTTACCCCAGTTGGCCTGCCCTGACTACATATTCGGTGATACACTGTCAAGCATGGCCTGCCATCATTTTAGACAGGTTTGTTATACGCAAGGTAATCTAGGCAAACAGGAGTCAAGGTAAGGTAGGCAAGCTTGGTTCTGATAAAGCAAGCTTCCTGTCAAATTCCTTGCAAAACTTCTTTTCTATATTGGAAGAGTTGGCAGTAAGTCATTATTTCATGTACAGTCGTGCGCCATCATAAATGCAAAAACTCCAGCCTCAGCTACCCATGTTGACACTCAGTTCGGCGGCTTAAGGTTGTCCGTGGCTAACCAATATCATCAGCGGTCGCAAATACATAACCGTACGAAAAACACTTACCCTCCAGGTGAAATAGAACGTTCGATTGGTAGTTCTTGAACATTTGCGCAACCAATTCAACGTTCATGTTTTGAATGTTGATGTCCTGAAGCGGCTTATTAGTCATGCGATTGATGTAAAATGCGACTCTACTGACCTGAAGGCTCTTATTCATAACAACGACAGCTTCGTTTAGCTTTTCCTTCATGCTATTAGTAGCCATCTCTTACGAGTTCAGCTTCGCCGAACATACCACATTGGTGATGATACGTGAAAGCAGTAGGTTCTGCTGGTGCTCATGAGGGGATTCCTATAAACACGTCAGGTAAGGCTTCAGAGCGATATCTTGTCGCAGTTCTCATAATTCTTACCATCTCAGCGGACTATCGGCTTTAAAGTGATAAAAAGACGCTCGAGGCAGTATTCCTTGTTGGCGGAGTGCTCTGTTTATTTTATGCCATGTTTGGGCATCTCGCTGTATGTCAGAGCTCCAAGCTAGGAATGCGGTGAAGCAGGGCAGAATCTCCAACGCGACAAGCTCATGACTGCGACAACCACGAGACCTTAAACCAAAGCACTTTTTCCTGCATTAATCACCGGTCGTGAAAAAAGTCTGTAAAGCCGTTGACACCTTTCGAGCCAACTTTGATAAAAGTTCGATACTAGCTATCCAGAAACGAGACACAATGGCCGCCCCAACCGAGGCGCAAATCGCCCACCAAGAGCTTATAGAGAAGCTTGACATTCACTCCACCCATAAGAACTTCCGCAGTCCGGCCTGGAAGCCCAACCAGCGTCGAAACAAAAACCTCAAGGCCATCGTCGGTGATGCTTCCCGAAGAGAAGCCTCGGCTCTTGGCACGCCGATGGACGCGAGTGGTATTGCTACACCAGCCGATGATGGACTTTCAACAAGCGGTACAAGCACGCCAGCCACCGAGAGCGGCAAGGAGCCCCCAAATCTGGCACAAGCATCACGAAACCTGTCTAAGCTTGTCCTCGAGAAGAGCCTCAAACCGACAGGTAGTGTATCGGCTCCAACTGCCACTTACACGAATATCGAATCGGCACCATCACTCGCGCATAACAAACATTACTGTGACGTGACTGGACTACCAGCTCCTTACCTCGATCCCAAGACGCGACTTCGCTATCACAATAAGGAAGTGTTTGGCCTCATTAGGACGCTACCTCAGGGTGTGGCAGAGCAATTCCTCGAGGCTCGTGGTGCTCATACAGTCCTTAAGTGAGCGTGGCTCTCAAGTTTGGAATGCCCATTTAAAGAAATTACGAAAAACCTCAAAACCAACGAGGCCTGAAAACCTGTCATACGGATTTCATGCGAGTCCAACCACCAGACATATGCACGTTATACGAAGATACCATTTTGAGAGTACAAATAGGACTGTCCGACCAACAAAGTCAAGCCCCAACTATGCACCCTTAGCCTTTCGGCCAAGGGATGGCAATTGACGCTCCGGCTTAATCGTGATCATGAGCTTGTTCTCTGCCTAGGTCGACAGACTACCGAGAACGTATGGGGAAGAAACGAATCTCAGTTGCCAGGGCGAAGAACGCCGCTAGCCGTCGCGGCAGGGACAGGAAATCTGTCAGAAGGAAATGTATAGCAAGCTGTTCCATAGAGTGAATCAAACGTATTGTTTCTCAACGACCTTCTTTTTCTCTGGCAAACAATTGAAAGTCATTTGGAAAGGTTTCAGTGATTTGCACTGCAATCATATTGGATTGCCGTAGGCCAAGAG
Source organism: Fusarium acutatum (assembly GCA_012932015.1). Taxonomy (NCBI): domain Eukaryota; kingdom Fungi; phylum Ascomycota; class Sordariomycetes; order Hypocreales; family Nectriaceae; genus Fusarium; species Fusarium acutatum. The sequence goes on from JAADJF010000312.1 coordinate 28,721, forward strand.
CGTTTAGTCGTGAGTCGTTTCTAACTCACAGTGGAAGATGAAGAAAGATGCAAGTCTCGTAAATTCGGTCCTCAGCAAAATTTCAAGACAATCCACGCTCGCCCACTTTCCCGCAGCACAGCCAATAGCCACGAAGCAGCCTCCAGGCACCACCTAAGCCCCGTTTGGAACAGCCCTGTCAATCGCATGTAAACCCCTGGAACGTGTCCTCGAGGGAAGCAGAGCTGGTGACGAAAAAAGGAAACATTTCAGTAATTTGGCCTCAGTTATTTCTCCCTGCTCTCAATCCCGCCCTTTTCCTAGCCGAAGCTTCATTGTACGCTTTACCATCGAAATCATCAGTACCGATCGAATTTATCAATCAAATCAGCGATACACAGAGCCGCAAAGATGTCGATGTGGTTGACAGATACTCAAAGTACGCCTTATCTTACACTGGCACGCGAGTTGCGATCATAAGCACTGCGACGATGCGCTACCCCTTAGACTAGAGATTGCTCGATATGGACGAAAGCTGACCGTTCGCGATAGAAATTGGAGTTGTTTTCTGCTCCGGCGGTACGTTTACGCCTGTGCCTGCGTCGTAGATATGGAGGCTGACATTTAGTCTAGGAGGCTTCTTCCTCATAGGAGGTGTCATGCTATTCTTCGACCGATCCATGTAAGTATTGACAGATTCGATCATCTAGCGGTTCTCTTTGCTGACCTCTATTCAGGCTTGCTATGGGAAATGTATGACGACCCCTTCCCTTGCTCTATCATAGCGAACGAGCGATTGCTAACGACCAACGTACGAAACAGATCCTCTTCCTTATCGGCTTGACAATCATCATCGGACCTCAAAAGACACTTCTCTTCTTCGCCCGCAAGCAAAAAGCAAAGGGCACGGCGGCATTCTTCCTAGGCCTGATCCTGATTTTCATGAAGTGGACCTTTATCGGGTTTATCGTTGAAGCATACGGCATAGTGGTCCTGTTTGGAGATTTCCTGGGGACAATTGCTGGTTTTGCGCGAGGCTTGCCTGTCGTAGGGCCGTATATTGGAATGATCGCCGATAGGATTGGCCTTGGACGACGAAACGCCGAGCTTCCCGTTTAGATGCTCCCCTGAGTCTAGCAGGCACTTTTGTGCATCACCCGAACGAGAACAAGATTCATCACGAGTAAAAGGCATTCGACGACACACGTCTAGCAAGAGTTGAATGGCGGAGTTAAATAGAAAATATTGGGTTGGAATCGGCGTTAATAACATAAAGAACTTTCATGAGTACCTATAATAAGGTGGACAAAGTACTGTACATCACTGATACGAACGGAGAACAAACGATAAAAGCAGTTTTAATGGAGAGTCGAGTTGGCTGACATTTGATGATCATTTCAAATCTGGCATACAGGTGACAGGTTCTGGAGGGCACTCGGATTGCCTATATGCAGAATCGTGTAGAAACAAACTCGTCCGACCGATTTTTGGTCAAATAAGGAAAATGTCCTCCCCGGGGTAACACACTCGAGCTCATAGCCCAGTGCTCTAAAACAAAGGCGCTCTTCTCGGCATAAGCTCGTTATAGCTGCGTTGACTGTCCGCTCCACGGACAAACAGCGTTTCCCTGGCGCTTCTCACAGTTGGTTGCGTCCAGACCCTTGCCTCACACACTGAATGTCTAGTATCCTGACTTGATGAGGTAGTCGGCAAGACCTTCGACGGTAGAGGTGGCGTTGCCAGCAACCTGGGCCTCGCCGTGGTGGCCGATGACGATGGCCTGGCCAGTCTTTGCAACAGCAACACCGAGGCGGCCCTGTTGTGATTAAAAAGTCAGTCAAAAGAGATGGGATTTGTGAATTGGGCGTCGTACCGATCGGGCGTAGATACTCCGGTCCTCGGCTCGGGCCATAACGTAACGCTCGCCAGCAATGTAGAGACCCTCAGCGAAAGCCTTGTCCTTGGCAGCTGAGTCACCGCCAACGATGGCAGAGATGGCCTTCATCTCCTCGGGCTTGAGCTATAGTGGGGTTGCAAGGTCAGTTTTGTTCATTAACGAGGGGCTAGCCCATCGATCCGAGAGGTCGAGTCGGTGAAGGAGGGTTTGCCGTACCTGGAGGTCAGGAGAAGAAGCCCAGGCGCTGTCGCCAGCAGCACTGATGATGGCGCCCTTGTCAATGTGACCGGAGCCGACAAGGCTATTGAGACGAAAAATGTCAGCATTCGATCGGTATTCGTGCCGGAAAGCATGACCATAGCTTATGATCAAGAGTTATGGGATCGGTTGTATATACCTTGAGTCAATGTATGCTATATCGATGGAAAAGTCATCATGTCAGCTTTTTTGTCCAACTTCAAGTTAGGGTTTCGAGATAGAGGTATTTGGAGGCGGTGATGAGGAACAAGGACGATGGCGGGGGAGGAGGGGAAATCGATAGCGGGACGGTGTAGGATAGTAGAGACAGTGAGAAACTGACCTTGCCACGACATAGTGATGTGAGATGTGTGAAATTATAGGAACTGGGTGGTTGCAAGTAGGACGAGAAGGATGAGAGTTGCGGCGCGAGGGCAAGAAGGTTTAGAGGTGAGGTTTGTTTTGGCGGGGGAGGTTGTCGACTGCTCTGATGTGGTGATTCTTTGGAGCTTTGCCCCTCCAGGCCGCCATGAGTCCCCGCCAAAAAATGTTATCAAGCTCCAATGCTGTCCAATGAGTATTGGATACTTTTGTCGGTGACAGCTCATCGGTCATGGGACTGGTACTGTGTACTTGCAGACCCAACGGTTCTCAAACATGTCGGTCGGCATGATCAGCAGCAGCATGCTTTCATGTCACGCATTTTTCTGCATTCCGAGATCACTTGCCTGTGTGACGTTCGATCCAGGCACGCAGAGGCTGTTGACTCAGCAGTAAAAGATGCGAGATCTTTGGACCTAACCTATACCTGATAGCTGAGGAAGCTATTCGATTTTCGACGTCACTATAGAGCTTGAACTGGCGTTGGAGCTACGAGAAACGACTCTAGACGGCCCGTTGCTACGGTAGACGGCAATATCCGCCAAGACTTCGTGTACCCTTGGTCCATGTTCGCTTCTAGGAACGACCTAGTAGACGAGTGCCAACACCAATAACTAATATCGCAAGAGTATCTAATTGTGGTTACGCTTAACGCCCACTTGACCGCCGCTGGTAGTTGAGAGTTCATCGAATATTTCATATTCGCATTAGTTGTCGTATGATGAAGGTGGCTTTCGGTAGCGCTGGCAATGTTTAGAGATCGACCAGATCAACAACTGCCGTCAAACATGGAAGTTTTGATTCTCGAACGTTGGTTGTTGAATCAATGAGCTTAAGCTTAACGCTATCTGGCTCCATTAGGTTGAGGTCGGATTTTATCTGTTACATCGACTATGTCTACCTATTGGAGAAAACAGCAAATAGTTTCCGTGGATGTTCCTGAGAGTAAAGGGCCGTTTGAAAGCTCTAAGTCACTAAGTCTGGTCACAACTGCCAGCTTTCATCATCAAACAGGTAGCCGAAGGTCAGTCTTCAGAGTTGTATCTCGGTTATCCAAACACTTCTAGTAAAGCCAGCAAACTTTGAAATGAGGCCTATGAGACGAACTCTAAGCGAAGCACGGGCCAGATATTGGTTCAAGAGGCTTTTTACTGACTCAACAGCAGCTCATCGACAAAGCTTCTAAGTGATATCCAAGCTCCAATACCCTTGGTGTTTCATGTCTTAAGAGACGTATTAAGAACAATAGCATGGCCGATAACTCTATGGAGCCGGAGTCACCCGTAGTGAAACAGACGTCGCCGTTCTCATTCATCAAAGACACTCTGAAGCCTCGAATGTAACTCTCCTGGACATGCTCAGACGACTTCTAGGAAGCAGTCGGATGCTACGAACATACAATTTGTCTTCTCTAGGGTATGTAAGCCTGGTTTCCTCTTTGGCCCGTGCTGGTTGTGCTACAATTGGAAATTGGCAATCTGAGACGAGTTGTAGAGACCCTAGCCGTGACATGAAACGACGAATTGAATGGGCAAAACCCCCTGAGAATTATTTTATTTCATTCCACCTTTCTTACGACTGTATCGCTTATTGTTCGGCGACGATCCAATCACTCACAACGGAAGCCTTATATCCTCAACTTCCCCTTTTGGGTACTTATTTCCACCCAGCCGATGTTACTGAGCACGGTCCAGACTTAGCTCGACAACCAGCCCTACTGTAAATTGGATGGATCGGGTGCAATTGCATCCTCCCGCTGTCTCTAAGTGAGATGAAGGATGTTGGACAGACGCGCCGAGTGAGGCCAATGGCCAGCCTACGAGCCGCGCGCAACGTAGGTTCAAGTTCCGTGCCGCCACCTGAAAATTCTAGAAGACGGGTCAGCCACTTATTCGCTCACTGCTATGATTATCGGTCTTCTGATGGGTGGTTGCATGCATTGCAGTGGAGGTTTGCCTGCAGTAGTCTTCGAAAGCCTGTGTTTCAAAGAGGGCTGTGACAGGGTGGATATTGTTTGGGATACTCCGCGTCTTGTTCCTCTAATCTAAAAACCAGCTCAGCACTTGCCCCATACTCGAGCATCATGCAAGTGCCGTTAAAGCAGTACGGCGCAGTAAATGAGGTATCGTACACGAGACCCTTCCAGTGCTCGTTGGCTGGGAGGATGGTTACAGTGCCGTGTTAATACAGCCTAGCTGTTTGTCTTTCTTGACAACGAACACTTACAGGGATCGGATCCTTTTTCGCCCTCGTTGACAGGTGACCACGATTCAGTTCTGAGGATCGTCCACATGAATCGCTGTCACATTATGTCTGTGAGTCTTGTTGTTACAGAAGTTACCAGCCTTGGCCGTAAGTCCATGTGAATGGGTTGCGTGTGTCATCGGGATCAGCGTTGACGTTGAAGATCCCCAGCAACCGCGTAGATTGCCGCGTTCACCGACTGACACATCTCCTGTACGTGTACGTACCCCATCTCAAGACTTAAAGAGCCTCGTTCGTTGCTATTATTACATAGCTTGCGCCTCTATTATCACCAATCTCGTACGTTGCGTTGCGGCGGCTAAGGTTACTTCCAAGAAGCGCCACAAGCAGTGAAACCTCAACTAGACAACCAACGAACCGCATAATTATTTATCTCAAAGCATTAAATGAACCTCCAGGTTTGACGACTCTGACACACGACACTGGGGTCTCTTAGAACCCCCAAGGGCCCACTCCTTGGTATGCTTTCGACAGGGCCCCCCTGGTCATAGTAGTTCCTTGGCCGTAGCAGCCGTTGCAGAGAAAGTTGAAGCAATCAATGCCGTCGGGCGTTAAAGATTTCAAAGTCAACATTCAGGAACCGTCGTCCCATCAATCTCAAACATTGACCAAAGCCTCTTAGCTTGTTTCCCAAGACCGATCCCTGTAAATGTCAAGATGGGGTGTCTCTTCAAAATCTCTGTCGTTGGACAGATGATAAGCTGACGTTTCTTCTCTCTCATGTCCGCTTGCATATATCTCATTTTGCTTCATCTGAGGCGTGGCAACCAATCCGGGGATCGGCTCTTGGACATCGAAATTGCTCTTGCGCTTATTACATTCCATCCTTGCACTCCATCGTCATCTTGGACCCAGTTCCCTGCTTGTTGCCGGCCGTTTAACCGCATTCGTCTCGATTCTCATCAACGGCTTCATACGATAGGCTTCCGTCAAAGGCGGGGTGGTCCCTGTGAGACGAGGGTCAGTTCTTTGTTCAAAAATCATCGCAGGCTTTGTTTAAGAGGATCCTGGTCCCTGAGAAAGTCGGTCCTTGGTGAACCGTCTTCTGTGTCAGACCCTGTCGATGCAGGGAACTACTCAGTCAAAACAAAGGCCTTTTATCCTCTAAATCCAAGCATAGATCTCGCCCCCGCGCTGCATTGGGCTTTGCTTTGCTTCACCCACTGTTTGTGTGTCAATCTATTCTAGACGCTTTACAAAACGACCCCCTCGTGCGGTCGCGAGACATTTCAGTCATGGCTACAAATCTGTCACGGGCTGCTACTGTATCGGCTGCCTCCGGATATCAACGTCGTAGAGGAAGCTTCACCGCCGACTGGACAGACAGCCATTCTCTTTCCAAACATTCATTCGACAAGCGGGTTTCCAGAGACGATCTTGCACTCATTCTCAAGAGCTCAAAGAAGGGCAACGTGACGGCGTTTCATATACCGATCCATGGCCGACTTCCATCCCCCGAACACAGCCCGCGAACCTCGTCACTGACGAGAACGACTTGGGTACGAACTTCAACTCCGGATTCTATGATAGATTCTGGTGAGACTGGTGTTATTGCTGTTGGTATGGCAATTGGAAGTCCAACACAAATGGGAGACTTTGCGCCGGCGCCCTGGAATCCACAGAACAGAGCCATGAATGCAGTCGTCGACATCCCGGAGCCGATGCCAGAGCCTGTGCCAGAGCCAGTCGATGACACTCAGCAGAAGGCTCGTAAATGGGGTCTTTTTCGATCAAAATCGAAGCGAGCCACACGACCAGAGAAGCCCCAACGATCTATGACGGAGAGTGTCAATACTTCTACCACATCATTAGGTTCTTCTGGAATGCCGACTTCAGCACCAGCAGATCAGAGTTCACGGAAAACGCCAAAGCATAAACCGATCGTGATTCGATCTCAAACTGAACCAATTATATCGGAACCCGCGCAGACGATTGCTGAAGTGCCCCGGTCGGTACCAACGTCAGCAGAGGTGAAACCTATTTCGCCGGGAAAACTAACAAAGGAGAAGCCTGTACTTCAGCGTAAGGCATCAAAGGAATCGAAGCTGAAGGAACCGGGTTCAGGAGGTATAGGCCGCAAAATGTCGCTAAGAGGCCTTCGAGGTGACTCTAGCAAGAAGAGATCAGAAAAAGCAATCGCGCCGCCGCCCTCATCGCCGCCTCCGATGCCTCCGATGCCAACTATTCCTCACTCTCTGCTAGATGTTGAGATTCCTAGCATCAAGATGGATCGATATAGTGTCATGTTTAACAGTGTTTTACAGCCACCGCAAGGGTCGGCCTCTTCACTTCTTGCTCGACGACAGGCTACTCTCGATCATCTGAAGTCTGTGAAGGACGCAATCGCCGAGAATCGAGACGAAGCTCTTCGGCCACGGAGGGCAACATCGCCACAGCCCTCCCCAACGTTTGTTTCACAGGATAACTCAAAGCCTCTTCCTTCACCTCGGTTCCGAGCCAACACATCCCCGGCTTTATTGGACTCATCATATTATCACTCAGAGGAGTCCTCTGAGGCAGTTACGCCAAGAGTCGCCCAAGTTTCGCGGTCAGAATCTCAGCACAGCAAGTTCGCGGCACAAGCAACGCATTATCAACCCGCCCTTGTCTCCAAATTCAACAGACGACCCAGCGCTGCGTCTACGGATAAGATTAGCGTTACTTCTGCAAAACAGACCTCGCCTCCTGTGCCCATTATCTCGCCTAACACCCACTCCAAGCATTCGTCTCCATTTACGCCCTCACCAGGCACAGTTCCCGAATCTCCTGAACACACAGACGACGAAAAAGATGTTCAAGTACCTAAGGGAAGACTCTCTTCTCCTTCGGAGCCCTCGTGGCACATGGTCTCGCCCCCAGCTTCCATCACGTCCTCCGGTGCCGAAACCTCGAGGCGATTCTCCCCATCTTCATCATTGGCTTCGCCCAAGAAGCAAGCTCCCGAGGCTGATGCCCAAGAGGCCTTACGCAACGCTGTTGAGATCTCCATTGCTCGCCAGATCAGCGTCTCGCACCAGCAACGCAAGATGCTGCATCCGCTAAAGAGCAACCCCAGCTTGAGACATCGAGGCAACGGCAGCCCGAGCGGACCAGGTTACATCCCGATTGAAAAGGATGAGCGTCTAGCTGAGACCAAGTCATCTACCCCTACCTTGGTGCACCCGAGGGAGTTGACTCACTCTCCTGATGCTTACCAAATGCACCGCAAGAGTGAGAGAGTGATTCTTGAGGAATCTTAAACTCGCATTTCATGACGAACAACCAGATCGCCTTTTCGGTTTCATTTTATATCTTGGTCACGATTTCTACAATACCCTTTTCATAATGCTCTGGCAGCATCTCACCATGGCGGACTCAACTGGTTTGAGCCGTCTTGTACATACCACAGAGGGTATCTTTCCCTCCTATACGTTTGTCTCCTTTGTATACTACGCTTTCAGTGACGGATATGTCTGGACATTATGGATTACGGATTTACAGCAAGGCGCCAGAGAAGCATGAATGGGCAAGACACGGGACAGCAGACTCGTCCCTAGAGCATCTCGTTGGAGTTTCTTCTTCTTCAAAAAGCAAAGGGGTTGTCATTTCTTTTTAAGCACTCTGGGTCAAAAGACTCAGATTTTACTCTTCTTTATGTATCTTTCGATCAGATTAGGCTTGGTGATAAGTGAGCATTTCACACTTGTCCAATTTATGGACTTTTTTTTAAACATGTCAAAAAGAATGATTCCCATTTGGCACCCATCTGCCTTCGATCGTACTGCCTGTGATAAGATTCTTCTCCGTCTCTTCGACAAGTCTAGCTGCTGTAAAGACATGGCCCTGCGAATGAATGATGGACAAAACGATTGGAAGTATCTGCGCCACACGAATAACCAATCTCAATACCGACATCTCTTATATGCTGAAATGAAGCCAGGTCCAACGCCGGAAAAACGAAATGATCCATTACATCAAAATACAGCATGAGTTCTGCTTCTTGGCTTGCTCTGTGGGATGGGTCAGTTGTTTTCTGATAAAGGGAAGTTTGGAATGAACAGTGACATACGGTAAAACATCTTGCTTTGGGCGCTAAGACCGTCACTCTTAGCCACCAGATCGTCGATCTTCTCTCCACGCTGTAGCACACTCTCGATGGTTTTGTGGAGAACGATCTTAGTCTCATCAAGCTCCTTCTGAATCTTGAGGATGCTGTCGGCCTGCTGGGGGTCCTGGTACTTTGTGAGGTACTCCTTCAGCTCGGGCATGGAGAGAGCGGGTGTGCCGGTGGCCCAGCTGGAGCGGGGGTTCTTGGAGAGGAACTCGTCGACGACCTTGCTAAGAAGCTGATGTGCCACAAGGGCAGGGTACTGGTGATCGGAGATGATGATGCCGCAGACACCCTCGGTTCGGCCGTAGGCGTGGAAAGTGTAGTCTGTAGAATGCGCATTTAAGCTTGTGATTTCTCGAGGAAACTGAATCAAGTATACCTTGCTCCTCAACATCCTGTCGCTGTCCAGGGCGGGTGCGCTCGGCGACGGTCTTTGCGAATAGGGTCATGAATTCGCCATAGCTGTTCCAAGTTTGCGAGTCAGTCCATGGACCGTCCGGATACGGAGATAGCGGTCGCAATGATAAGGTAGGACTGACTTGTTGCGGGTGAATCGCGAATAGCTGCTGAGCTCCTTCTCAGCGACAATCTCATGAGCCGGCTGGCTCTCGTTGCGAAGGATCTGGTCGCAGCAGCTTTGTTAGCCCAACTGGACGGAGGTCTCGATCGATCGGTGAGGGGCACAGGGACAGCGTACGCCGATGTAATGCAGTTTCATGATTGCGGGATCAAGTTTGTGAGAAGCGGCGGTTATGAATCGAAGGTGGAGCGCGCAGTTGGGCGATAGCGGGAGGGGAGGATTGGAAATATTAGAGAAAGAGAGTTGAAGGAGAGGGAGGATTTGAAGTTTGGTTGAATGTTGTAACCCTCCGTCACCGTAACTAAGGACTGAGTTTAGGGGCGTCACATGTTCCCCACGACGCAGACGGGCTCTTCGACTAGCCCGCTGAATTTCCAAGGGCAGTTAGTGGCTGTAAGCATTACAGCCCACTGGCGGCTAGGCGGGGGCTTGTTTAGTGGGGTACCTGATTTGTTCTGTCCAGAGCGGTATGACTCTTTGAAGAACAAGCAATCCACCGTCATGAACCAATCCGTTTTGATCAAGGACAACGTCAAAAAGACGTTGGCTGCCACCCGATAACTACAGGCAGCAGAATAACGACTCTTTTACCTCAAATCCTGTTCATACAGCATCGGAAGACTTTCACACCAGGCAACACGTCACAACACTCATCTGGATAGTATCGATTACATCATGGCATCCTCGCAACTTAGTGCCGCAGAGGCACGATGGCGCGAACAATTTGCAGCTATGCAAGAAGCCATCGCCAACCTCAAAATTCCCCAAGAGAATGGATCAGTTGAAGATGATCTCGATGATGACGAATTTGGTGGTTATTCAAGTGGAAACAGCGGCCAGGATGTCTGGGACTTTATCTCGGATGACGACCAAGAAGCCTTAAGCAGCGATTTCGCTGAAGGAGAAGCCCTAGATGGATCAGCTGTGGCAGATTACGGTGCCGAATGGTTTGCAATTAGATGCTCAGCCATCGCAGCCAAGAATGGGCTCTCTGCTGATGTGTTTGAGAGCCAAATCATGAGTGTCCTCAACTCTGATCGCTCTGACGATGAACTCCAGATCCAGCTTACTGACTTGGTAGGCTTTGATGATCTTGACTTCATCATCGAGATACTGGGTCACAGAAACGAGATCGTTTCCGCTGTCAACAGTCAGAATCAGGGGAGCCCCAGCGAACCTCGACTTCTGACCAAGGCTCAAAGAGAAGAAAACCTGCGTCGCCAAGATCAAGCACACAAATCTGCAACTCTCGCACCAGCGCATTCAAAGGAGCCCCAATATCCACACGTCTATAAAGCATACAGCGCTGGAAACACCCTGAGCTACGCCGGCAAAAAATACGGACTGCCAGTTGGTAGTGAGCGGTTATCGTTTGACAAGTACGAGGAGTACTTTATCCCCGCTGGCAAGAAGGGTGTCCTGGGCCCTGGACAGCGGCTTATTCCCGTCAAGGAACTCAATGGGTTGTGTCGAAATACGTTTAAGGGCTACAAGACGCTTAACCGCATGCAGAGTCTTGTCTATCCTGTTGCCCATAAGACTAGTGAGAACATGTTGATATGTGCTCCTACTGGTGCTGTGAGTCCACTTGTACCGACGTTTACTCTCAGATACTAATATACCAGGGTAAAACCGATGCTGCTATGCTTACCATTCTTCAAACCATTGCCCAGAATGTTGAGCCTAACCCCTTCGAAGACCCGTCAGCCACCGAATTTGCAGTCAACGCCGATGACTTCAAAATCGTCTATGTTGCTCCCATGAAGGCGCTTGCTGCTGAAGTTACAGAGAAGCTGGGCAAGCGCCTGGCTTGGCTTGGTATCAAATGTCGAGAGTACACTGGAGATATGCAGCTCACCAAGTCTGAGATCATTCAGACTCAAATTATCGTTACGACCCCTGAGAAATGGGATGTCGTCACACGCAAGGGCACTGGAGACACGGAACTTGTTCAAAAGGTCCGTCTTCTCATCATCGACGAGGTACATATGCTTCATGATGAGAGAGGTGCTGTCCTAGAATCCCTTGTGGCTCGAACGGAACGGCAGGTTGAGAGTACGCAGTCCCTCATTCGAATTGTTGGTCTCAGTGCCACACTGCCCAATTATGTTGATGTCGCCGATTTCCTGAAAGTCAACAAATATGCAGGCCTGTTCTACTTCGACTCGTCCTTCCGCCCTGTTCCTTTGGAACAACATTTCATCGGCGTCAAAGGAAAGGCTGGAACAAAGCAATCGAAGGAGAATCTTGATCAGGTCGCTTTTGACAAAGTCAAAGAGATGCTTGAGCGTGATCATCAAGTCATGGTGTTCGTTCACTCACGAAGAGATACACAGCTTACAGCGCGAATGCTGCACCAGAAGGCCATCGATGCCATGTGTGCAGATCTTCTTGACCCGAGCTATCATCCTGGGTTTGAGCAAGCTTCGCGTGATATCAAGCAGTCCAAGTCAAAGGAGATCCGTGAGCTCCTATCCAAGGGCATTGGTGTTCACCACGCTGGAATGGCAAGATCTGACCGAAACTTGATGGAAAGACTATTTGGAGAGGGTGTTCTGAAGGTTCTCTGCTGTACCGCCACTCTAGCATGGGGTGTCAACTTGCCTGCCGCAGCAGTCGTAATCAAGGGAACTCAGGTTTATAGCGCTCAGGATGGTAAATTTGTTGATCTGGGAATTCTCGACGTACTGCAGATCTTTGGTCGCGCTGGCCGTCCTCAATTCGAAGATACTGGTATCGGCATGATCTGCACAACCCACGACAAGCTCACCCATTACCTGACTGCTGTGACGGAACAGCAGCCTATTGAATCGAAATTCTCCACGAAGCTGGTTGACAATCTGAATGCTGAGATCGCACTCGGGACTGTCACTTCCATTCCGGATGCTGTTCAGTGGATCGGATACTCGTACCTCTTCGTGCGCATGCAAAGGAGCCCAATGTCTTATGGAATAGAATGGTCAGAAATTCGCGACGATCCAAACCTGGTTCAAAGACGTCGTCAGCTTGCTATCCAGGCTGCCAAGACCTTGCAGCAATGCCAGATGATTATCTACAATGAAAGGACAGATGAGCTACGCAGCAAGGATATCGGAAGAATTGCCAGTCAATACTACATCCTCCACACAAGTATTCAAGTATTCAACGCCATGATGCAACCTCAGGCCACAGAAGCCGATATTTTAAAGATGATCAGTATGAGTGGAGAGTTTGACAACATCCAATCCAGAGATAGTGAGGAGAAGGAGTTGACTCATCTACGTCGAGAGATCATTCCATGCGATGTTGATGGAGGCATTGACACCCCTCAGGCAAAAACGAATATTTTGCTGCAGTCTTACATCTCGAAAGCCCAGCCGGAAGATTTTGCCCTTTCAAACGACATGAACTACGTTGCTCAGCAGTCTGGACGTATTTGTCGAGCACTCTTCATGCTTGCCCTCAATCGCCGATGGGGCCACCAGTGCCTCGTGCTTCTAACTCTGGCAAAGTCGATTGAAAAGCGCATCTGGCCCTACCAGCATCCTCTTCATCAATTTGACCTTGCAAAGTCGGTCCTCAACCAGCTCGACGCGAAAGAGAACTTGACAATTGAGACCATGAAAGACATGGAGCCTGCAGAGATTGGAGGTTTAATCCACAACCAGAGTGCCGGCAAGAATATTGCCAAGATCTTGAACAACTTTCCTACTGTTCACGTCGAGGCTGAAATCGCTCCTCTAAACCGAGATGTGTTGCGTATTAAGCTCTATGTTATTCCCGATTTCCGATGGCATGACCAGATTCATGGAACCTCAGAATCATTCTACATTTGGGTCGAGAATTCTGAGACTTCAGAGATTTACCATCATGAATTTTTCATCCTCAACAGAAGAAAGTTACATGATGACCATGAGCTGAACTTCACAATCCCCCTTTCGGACCCTTTGCCTAGCCAGATATACGTCCGAGCCGTTTCAGATAGATGGCTAGGAGCTGAGACCGTCACCCCAGTCTCTTTCCAGCACCTCATCCGCCCAGACACTGAAAGCGTCTATACCGACCTCCTGAATCTTCAACCACTACCCATCTCGGCCCTCAAGAACCCTGCGCTTGAAGAACTCTATGCCAAGCGCTTCGAGTATTTCAACCCTATGCAAACGCAAATCTTCCATACGCTTTACCATACACCTGCCAATGTGCTTCTTGGATCACCTACTGGTAGCGGCAAGACTGTTGCTGCTGAGCTTGCCATGTGGTGGGCTTTCCGCGAAAGACCCAAGTCCAAGGTTGTCTACATTGCGCCGATGAAGGCACTTGTCCGTGAGCGAGTCAAAGACTGGGGAGTTAGATTGGCGCGACCACTGGGCTTGAAGTTGGTGGAGTTGACTGGTGACAATACTCCTGATACTAGAACTATTCAGGACGCCGATATCATCATCACTACGCCTGAGAAGTGGGACGGTATTTCTCGTTCCTGGCAGACAAGAGGATACGTTCGACAAGTGAGCCTGGTCATTATTGACGAGATTCATCTTCTGGCTGGAGACCGTGGTCCTATTCTCGAAATCATTGTGTCTCGTATGAACTACATTGCTTCCTCGACCAAAAATGCCGTTCGTCTCCTGGGCATGTCAACTGCTTGCGCCAATGCGACAGACCTGGGTAACTGGTTGGGTGTCAAAGAAGGTCTTTTCAACTTTAAGCACTCAGTCCGTCCTGTTCCTCTGGAATTATACATCGATGGCTTCCCAGAAGTCAGGGGATTCTGTCCTTTGATGCAGTCTATGAATCGGCCCACCTTCCTGGCTGTTAAGAATCACAGTCCTGACAAGCCTGTCATTGTTTTCGTTCCCTCGCGAAGACAGACTCGTCTGACAGCAAAGGATCTCATCAACTTTTGTGGTATGGAAGATAATCCCCGGCGATTTCTTCATATGGATGAAGAAGACTTGCAGCTTAACCTTGCTCGAGTCAAGGATGACGCGCTAAAGGAGGCCATCAACTTTGGAATTGGTCTACATCATGCTGGCCTAGTTGAGTCGGATCGTCAGCTTGCTGAAGAGTTGTTCTTGAACAACAAAATCCAGATCCTGGTCGCTACTAGTACTCTCGCCTGGGGTGTCAACTTGCCTGCTCATCTGGTTGTCGTCAAAGGAACACAATTCTTCGATGCCAAAATTGAGGCATACAAAGACATGGATTTGACCGACGTTCTGCAAATGTTGGGCCGTGCTGGTCGTCCTCAGTTCGATAACTCGGGAGTTGCACGTATCTTTACCCAGGATTCCAAGAAGGACTTTTACAAGCACTTCCTTCACACTGGCTTCCCAGTAGAGTCCTCGCTTCACACTGTTTTGGATAACCATCTTTGCGCCGAAGTCTCGGCTGAGACCATTGTCACCAAACAGGACGCGCTCGACTATCTTACATGGACATTCTTCTTTAGACGACTACACAAGAATCCGTCGTACTACGGACTCGAGATTTCTGCTGAGGAGCACAATAGCATTGCTGCTCAGCAGCTTGCTAATGAATACATGATTGAGATGGTTAGCAAGTCACTCAATGAGCTTGCTGACTCTAAATGTGTTGAGGTGTTCCCCAATGGCGACGTTGATCCCACGCCTCTTGGCAAGATCATGAGTTACTACTACCTCTCGCACAAGACGATCCGTCATCTTGTCAAGCACGCGAAAGCTCAAGCCTCATTCCTCGACGTCTTGTCATGGATGTCCCGCGCTACGGAGTACGACGAACTCCCCGTGCGCCATAATGAAGACCTCATAAACAACACTCTTTCGGACAACTTGCCATTCCCTGGCCACACCCTTGGGCTGCCTATGTGGGATCCTCATGTGAAGGCTTTTCTGCTTCTCCAAGCACACATGTCTCAGATAGACCTTCCGATCACTGATTATGTTGGTGATCAGACGAGTGTTCTCGACCAGGCTATCCGTGTCATACAAGCTTCCATCGATGTTCTGACTGAGCTTGGCTATCTGTCCAGTTGCCTGCAAATGATGGCCCTTCTACAGTCGGTCAAGTCCGCTCGTTGGCCTACTGATGCACCGGTGTCAATCCTACCTACGGTCGAGCCTGACGTCAAGAACGATACACCAATTTCTAAGATCAGCGCGCTGGCTAGACCTCAGGCGATGCAACTTGCTAAGAAGCTTGGTGTACCTGCGAGCCAGCACAACCGCTTCGCTCGTGCTGTATCTATCCTTCCTAACGTCGAGGTATCCATCGCTGCAGCCACAGCACTCTCAGTGACCGTTGGTCTTAAGCGTCTCAACCAGCTTGTCGAGCGAGAGGCTCGCATCTACGCACCCAAGTTCCCTAAACCACAAACAGAATCGTGGTTCGTTATCGTGGCAGATTTAACAAGGGACGAAGTCATTGCAGTGAAGCGTGTGGGTTGGACCACGAACCCCAATCGCAAGCTCGAGGCTGGTGGTCGGCCCACGGCGAAGACAACCATCAAGCTCCCTCCCGCTCAGGCAGGCCAGGCCCGCAAGTTCGACGTTCTTGTTGTCAGCGATGCTTATCCGGGCCTTGAATACCGTGTTGAAGGTGTCGATATTCCTGCTCCGCCCACCGTGGATGATGATGTGCAGTCAAAGAAGGCGGATGCGTCTGGGTCGAAATGATTGAAGTTAGATTAGAAATGGACGTTGACTCAAACCACGCGGTCATGGCAGATACATTGAGCGATTTACAGTGAATTCAGGTAGATCTATCAATTTGACAAGAGTAAAGAACAGTGTCAGACAAATTTAAGGAAGCGCCCCTGCAATAGACCTTGATACTTAATAGGTGCTTAAGGCAACACATCGCCGTTTTGATGTTCTTGCCGACCTTGACTTACGTGATAAAAAAAAAATCCTATCGTCCAACTTTCTCTATATTAGGCTTGAACTCATCTGTTCTAAAGGTGACAACTATTTTAGCTTCATCACAGACACTTGTCCCATTTTAATTCCTGGTTGCCAGACTAGTCGAGGATTGAGTCCTTAAAGTCAATGACACCTACATTTCCTGCCGGAATCTTGACGAAGCAGCCATTTATAGACAGAAACCCTGATTATATTGATCACGTTCAACGTTAGTTGTAAATTTCCAGGGTCTTTCACGATTCATTCGTTTATAAGCGTGTTCACGGCGAATATCTTAGCGAGCATTCATGCACTGCATTTCCACGTATAGCATTTGCTATTAGACACAGCGTGTTTATAAATGTCAAAACTTCGAATTCTCATCTCAGGCGGTGGCATCGCTGGCCCATCTGCCGCTTTCTGGCTCTCCCGTCTTGGCCATTCCTGCACCATTATAGAAAGATTCCCCTCACTACGCACTGGAGGTCAACAGATTGACATACGCGGCCAAGGCATCGAAGCTGCGAAGCGCATGGGAATCCTTGAAGAGATCCGTAATAAAGCGGTCGACGAAGATGGCCTGCAATGGGTTGATTCGCAAGGGAAGCAGAAAGCTCTGCTTGAAAGGAATGATTCGGGGAAAGGGAGACAGTCGTTCACAAGTGAGTTCGAAGTCATGAGAGGAGATTTGTGCAAGATCATATACGAGGCGACGAGACAAAGAGCCCAATATCGCTTCGGAACATCGATTGAGAGCTTTGAGAATGTTGGCGATAAAGTTAAGGTCAGATTTTCGGATGGAGCTGATGAGAGCTACGATCTTGTCATTGCCGCAGATGGTCAAGGCTCGAGAGTCCGACGAAAGCTATTCGCTGATGACCCTGAAGCTGTTCATGTGCGCGACCTCAATCTAAACGGATGTTACTATAATCTGCCACGGGAAGCAGGCGATAAAAATCTTGCCACAGTATACAGCGTTCCAGGCCGCCGCGTGATCTCAACGCGTTGGCATTCGAAAGATAGAGGTCAAGCATATCTTATGACAATGTCCCATGTGGAAGAGCTGAAAGAGGTCATGAGTCAGGACGTCAATGCTCAGAAGAGACTTTTTGCAGAGATCTTTAAGGATGCAGGATGGCAGGCTCCGAGACTCATCAAGGCTATGCATGAGACCGAAGACTTTTACGCACAGTCTGTCGTGCAGATCAATACCAAGACGTGGTATAAGGGGAGAGTTGTTCTGCTCGGTGACGCAGGATATGCTCCATCTCCACTGACGGGTGTGGGAACGACACTCGCTTTGATAGGAGCCTGTGTCCTCAGCGGAGAAATTGCGAGACATGGCCATGATATCCCCAGAGCTCTTAAGGCGTATGAAGATACTCTGAGGCCATACGTTGAGAAGTCTCAAAAACTGCCGTCGTTCGTCCCTGGTATTGCATATCCGAAGACGAACTTTGGGATCAAGTTGCAGCACTCGATTATTGGGCTTATCACCAAGCTCAAGATTGACAAGGCGATTCTTGCTGTATTGCCGGAGAATAGAGGGACTTGGAGAATACCTGCTTATGAAGAACTGGGGGGTTCAAAGGGATGAGCTATGAGTTATGTTTGATCGCACAAAGGTATCAAGAATGCCAACTGAAAGAACTCTCAGCTGAGGGCTAACTTAGGGCAACTTTAGAGAAACGATGTCATAATTTAGAGTAGTTTTACTAAAACTATGTCTAAATAAAAGTTCGAATGCTTCAGCGCTAACTTTTGGTCCAAAACTCTCTCGGAGTGAGTCACTCATGTCCACAAGAAGTAAAAGTCAATATGTGCTATTAGTAGAGGATTTCCGTTATTGAAACCCTCTGTACTCTGTTACTTCTCGAAACTCGCAAACAAAATCGAATCTGCCAACAAAATGGGTACTGTGATGCACATAAGTCGCTTACTTTACCTCCCCTTTGAGTTGAAAGGAATGATCTGGGGATTTTCAGCTTCAACCTGAGATGCAAACAGACTATTGAGATGTTGTCACCAGACCAGAGACGAATTCTCTCCTTACTGCCAGCTCCCTGACAACGTCAACGAACTTTACAAGCTCAAGACCCTAGTGGACTCGACGTACGACCATGGAATTTGGCTCAAGTTTGATTACTACTGGAAGCAGAATGGTCACATTCGCCACGCTGTGAGCGCCATTCCGGATATGAGCGATCCCATGGTTTTGCGTCTTGGCAAGATGAGAAATATTAACGACATCGTCGTGGTACTACGCGCCCCAAGACGAGGTTACTTTGTCGGGGCGTTTGTGATGATGTTTGCCAAGATGGATGATGTCTACGCCTACATCTGCAACAGGTCAAGGT
>JAADJF010000314.1:0-61490 GCA_012932015.1 Fusarium acutatum
ATTTTCTTATTTTGTGGTTTTTTGTTTTGTTGTTTGTTTTTGTGGGGGCGGGGGCCCTGTCAACTTAGGCCAGGTTCATACTAAGCTTTTCTTGAGGCACGGCAACGCCGCACTCAGCACCCCAATGTGTTCGTTCCATGAGCTCCGTGAAAGTGGTAGACCCCGCTGTGTTTGTAAGCCCGGTCCGTTGATTACAAGTGACCGACCGATGCTGCTTTATTCATCAGTCATGTCTGCATCTGCTTATGAGTTACGGAGTAGTCCCATTGGATGACGGCGGAGAAATATCGTGGCGCTTTTTCTCGCTCGTAAGTAAAGTCCGTGAACCCGACAATGCGGAGGTAAAATCTGGACGTAACGGGACCTGCGGAGGTTGACAGTCAAGTTATATTTCCATCCAAGAGAGGAAGGCGCTCGTATAACCCCGGGATGCCTTATACTGCCAAGAGGCATAATAGAATTGAATGTACCTAGATATTAGAGTAAGTAAATAAACAAAGGACGCCGTGGGTCAGGAAAGAAACGGAACAGAATAAACAGAAAAGAGAACGACCAAAGTCTGTTTGATGAGGGGCTGATTTTCATTCATTCATTTATTCATTGAAGCAACGTGGGGCTCATGCTACATACAGTAATAACTCAACCTTGCTGGTCCTCTCTCTATGAGGCAGGGACGTGAAGATCTGGTCGAAGCTTGTTCCTCGGTTGTTTATGAGGCTGTCAAGTGTCTTTCTACTAAGAATAACCCTTCCCTTCTCGCACTTTGACAGTAAATATCCTCGTAAAGGAAGAAAGCTGTCTCAGATCTTCGTTACAGCGTGGTATTCTACATCAATAAAGGAAGACGAGGCGAAACCGGATCTTGATGCCGCCAAGCGACCATTGAGATCATCACGCAAGGTTGGATAAATAAAAGAGTGGAGGATCTCGTCTTGAAACATTGCAACTGCTACCTACAAGTTCCTGGAGAAGTTGCTACCTATCTTCTGTTCTGACTACCTACTTTATGCTGGTACAGTACATATTGTGCAGCCATCCCCTGACCCCTTGTCAGGACATTTGTGCAGTCACCGCTCGCAATCATCTATCTACTCCGTACTTACGGTCGATTGTCCAGGGTCGCCAATGCGGTGAGGATCAAAAGATTCGACAATTTATCAAGGGTGGTACTCAGAGGAACCCCGCCCTTTTACATGATCCAAGGGGAATTCAAAGCCACTGATGACGGTCTCAACAAGTAGCCACCATATTTGACCCTTAGGGACTAGTCGTGATGGCTACAACGAATAGAAGCTTACATGATCTTTAAAGATGTACGCTATCGATATCTTTGGCTGCAATGACAGTGGTCACGGCCGGAAGGGATTGGTGAAATGCCCGTATGCGGAGTCCATCCACGGAGGCGACGGAGCCGGAGCTTCCATCCATGGACATAGGTAGGTATACCTAAGGTTTAGGTACTCTAAACCCTCAAAACTCACGATGGCTCGTACAAGACTAACGAATCTTGACAGAAAACACGCACCGGATATCCAGGGTCGCGGTTGACTTGATTATATCCTTGGCAAATCTTAGCCGCGACCTATTGTAAGTTTCCCCCTTTGCAAGGGGTTGGCTGGCTGGTGCTTCAAGGGGGCAGTAAATGCCAGCTGGAGGCGTATGCAGCAATAGATCGCAGCAAGCTATTAACAAATCTCGCAAAGGGCCGAGTGATTTATTCGAAGTTAGGTCACGAAAAGTTCCTAGAAAGATGCAGATATAGTGGAAGGGTTCAGTGCATGTTTATTACTAGAAAACCGTTGCAGCGCAGTTTGTTGTGTTGTTGAGGTCGTGCCAAGGTAAATAAATAGACCCCTGGCTGACAAGCCTCTGTTGGAGTTTCTCATCCTCTCCAACTCCAAATGTAGGAGGAAAAAAAAACACCAGGAGTGTCGGGGATATGTAGCGGCCGACCACGCCGCGAGACGCACGCATCGAATGCCCGAGGGAGCCGCCCGTGTTCCCAGGGCTGAGGTATGACTGATCTATTCACTTTAGACCAAGATAGTTCTACCGCCTATTTGCTGAGAGCAGTACAACACAGTCGAAATTCCCGACGACTTCAGTTAGAACCATGGCGCCGGCGTTAGTGGACTCTGCAGGTCGCTGGGAGGCGGGAGATCCGTAGGTTCCATTGGATTTTGACCGTTGCCTATCCGTACCGCTGAGAAGTTAACTATTCATGACGGGAACCAGGGAGCGCAGTACTAAGTTCAATCGGCATGTAAGGTATGACGGATGCCCGAAAGCACCGTGCTAAGCCTGGAGTCCGATGAGTAGAAGACACTTTGTTCGTGATGCGGTTTAATGGATGGATAATGACATTGAATGTATAGCAGCAATGCGACAACACCGCCTTGTCAAGGCTGTCAAGGCAAGGTAGAGGGTAGGTATGTAAGCACTGCAAAGAAGCTTAGCTGCTAGGCATTAGTTAGTACACAATGCGAGACAGCGCATCGCAATCGTGAGAATCCAATCCATCCAATGCAAGCATCCATAGGATCCAATCTGTATGCAGGAGCAGATCCATGAGTACTTAGGGGGTACATTCCGGGCAGATGAAAGAGTGCGTCGGATGGGCCGGGATCAAGACTCCCCACGCACACCCACCCACAAGAAAGCCTGCGACCCACGCCCCCGACACCCACTCTCCACTGCCCATTTCCCTTCAGCAGCGCTCCTCAGCGAGTCCCAGCGGTTGTCTCGAGCGGGTACCGCCCAGAAATGGCTATCGCTGAGTGCTAGAGTCTCAGGCTCTCTCGCGGCCACTCACTTTAACTGGCGGACGGGACGGGGCCCGGGGAGGGTCTCTCGTCTCTCCAAAGTCCACCGTAGCTTTTTTCCCTTGCCGCCCTGTTCTTTCCATTGCCCATGCCTTTGCTTACACAATTCAATTCCCCTTGTACCGTACCTTCTTCCAGTCAGCCCGTTTGTTCTTCTCGTCAGTCCCATCTCGTCACCATCAACAACCTTACATCTACTCTCTCTACGTTCACCTTCTTGTACCGTTTCGACGATCTTCAAACGGTCCTGGCGAAGCCGTTTCACACTCGACTTTATCACATCGTCGCCGCCAATAGTAATCTTTGACGAGCAGCTGGTGTTGCTTCAATTGTACCTGCTCCATTCACTTCGACTCTTGTACCATATACGCTTAATCAGACGCCTCTCGCTTCTCTCGACTCCGACTTGGACTCGTTCAGTTTCCCCAATCTGGCTGGCATCGAGGGGCCGATCGGGCGCTTGCCCGCGACTTCATCATGACCACAACAACAACCTCTGACGGCCACCTTGATCCGCAGGCCCTTAGTGCTACCCAAAGATCGCGATGGGCCACACAAAGAAAGAGTGTCAACAGTAGTAACAACAAGCGCAATTCTCTGCTCGAACGTATGGGACATAAGAAGACAGGTTCCAATGAGAAGAACCCCCCCTCCGACGGATCCGACCCTCACGGTGACGATGGCCAACCGCCCCAAGCGAACCCCGAAGACCAGAATGGTGGTGAGGAGGACGAGGATCACGAAAACCGCACCTTGTTCTTTAACCAGCCACTGCCTGAAGAGCTTTTGGATGAAAACGGCCATCCCACTCAAGTCTTCACGCGAAATAAAATCCGAACAGCCAAATATACGCCTCTATCATTCGTTCCTAAAAACTTGTGGTTCCAATTCCACAATGTTGCTAATATATTTTTCTTGTTCTTGGTTATCCTGGTCGTAAGTTGACCATCCGGCCCCCTCTACCCTCGCGAGTAACCCTTAACCTTCAATTAGATCTTTCCAATTTTTGGTGGTGTCAATCCAGGACTCAACGCCGTTCCGTTGATTTTCATTATTGCAGTAACTGCTATCAAGGATGCCATCGAAGATTACCGACGAACTATTCTCGACATCGAACTCAACAATGCTCCTGTCCACCGATTACGAAACTGGAACAACGTCAATGTTATGGAGGGCGACGTTTCCATGTGGCGTCAATTCAAGAAGGCCAACTCGAAATTCTTCGGTTCTATCTGGCGAGCAACTCAATCTCTGTGGTCCAAGAAGGCGAAGGAGGAGAGGGCGAAGCGGAAGGCCGGCCCTACGGAGGATGATGCACCTCGGCCTTCAGTAGAGACGCACCGAACTCGTCAGTCCATGCGACAGTCCATTGCATCACCTTTCACCGGCCGCGAGTCCTTCATGTCCGCCCGAGAGGACATTCAGATGACCCCTGTTCCATCGCCTTCACCTCAGGCCACACCTGCACAATTTGAGATGCCCGACCAGCAAGATGCCAAGCGCGCAGCAGCTTTATCGCAGATGAAGTCTGATATCATCAACTACAACCATCCCCCATCCGGTGCCCGATTTCAAAAGGATACCTGGAAGAGTCTCGTCGTTGGCGATTTCGTTCGTATATATAATGACGAAGAATTGCCCGCCGATGTCATCATCCTATCTACCTCCGATCCTGATGGAGGCTGTTATGTCGAAACCAAGAATCTGGACGGTGAAACTAACCTGAAAGTCCGCCAGGCTTTACGTTGCGGCCGAGGTCTAAAGCATGCTAGAGACTGCGAACGTGCAGAGTTTGTGATCGAAAGCGAGGGACCTCAACCAAACCTCTACAAGTATAACGGTGCCATCAAGTGGAAGCAGAATGTCCCCGGCTACCTCGACGATGAGCCCGAGGATATGACGGAACCTATCACCATCGACAATCTCCTCCTACGTGGATGCAACCTCCGGAATACTGAGTGGATTGTTGGTGTAGTTGTTTACACCGGACATGACACCAAAATCATGATGAACGCCGGTATCACTCCTAGTAAGCGTGCTCGCATTGCTCGAGAGATGAACTTCAATGTCGTGTGTAACTTTGGTATCTTGCTTATCATGTGTTTGCTTGCCGCTATAATAAACGGCGTGGCATGGGCAAAGACAGATGCGTCTCTTCACTTCTTCGACTTCGGATCCATTGGTGGCAAACCAGCTATGAGCGGATTTATCACTTTCTGGGCTGCCATTATTCTGTTTCAGAACTTGGTGCCTATTTCGCTCTATATCACCCTGGAAATTGTGCGAACCTTGCAGGCTATCTTTATTTACAGCGATGTGGAGATGTACTATGAACCAATCGATCAACCATGCATTCCCAAGTCATGGAATATTTCGGACGATGTTGGCCAAATCGAATACATCTTTTCCGACAAAACCGGTACTCTCACACAAAATGTCATGGAGTTCAAGAAGGCAACGATCAATGGACAGCCATATGGAGAAGCTTACACGGAAGCTCAGGCAGGAATGCAGAAGCGACTTGGCATTGATGTTGAGAAGGAAGGAGAGAGGGTTCGCGCCGAGATTGCTGACGCCAAGGTTCGGGCGCTTGCTGGTCTTCGCAAAATTCACGACAACCCATATCTTCACGACGAGGCTTTGACATTCATTGCTCCTGACTTCGTTTCCGATCTCGCTGGCGAGTCAGGCCCCGAGCAGCAGGCAGCCAACGAGTATTTCATGTTAGCCCTGGCTCTCTGTCATACTGTGATGGCTGAGAAGGTTGATGGTGACAAACCAAAAATGATTTTCAAGGCGCAGTCACCAGATGAAGAAGCCTTGGTTGCTACTGCTCGTGATATGGGTTTCACTGTTCTCGGAAGCTCTGGTGAAGGCATCAATCTGAACGTTATGGGCCAGGACCGACATTATCAAATTCTTAACACGCTTGAATTCAACTCTAGTCGAAAGCGAATGAGTTCAATCGTCCGGATGCCTGATGGTCGCATCGTTCTCTTCTGCAAAGGTGCAGACAGCATCATCTACTCTCGCCTTAAACGAGGCGAACAGAAGGAGCTCAGAAAGACGACTGCTGAGCATCTCGAAATGTTTGCCCGGGAAGGTCTTCGAACACTGTGTATCGCCCACAAGGAAGTTTCCGAGCAGGACTACCGAGCTTGGAAGAAAGAACACGATGCAGCTGCTTCTGCCCTCGAAGAGCGGGAAGAGAAGCTGGAATCAGTGGCCGAGCTGATTGAACAAGATCTCTACCTTATTGGTGGTACCGCCATCGAGGATCGTTTACAAGATGGGGTACCCGACACAATCGCTCTCTTGGGTAATGCTGGCATCAAGCTTTGGGTTCTCACTGGCGACAAAGTTGAGACTGCTATTAATATCGGCTTCTCTTGTAACCTTCTCAACAATGACATGGAATTGATTCACCTCAAGGTCGACGAGGACGAGACAGGCGAGATCACCGATGAGACCTTCTTCGATATGGCAGAAAGACTATTGGACGACAACCTTCAGACTTTTGGTATTACCGGTAGCGATCATGATCTCGCGCTTGCCAAGAAGAACCACGAACCGCCCGCCCCAACCCACGGACTTGTCATCGATGGTTTCACACTCCGATGGGTACTCAATGACCGCCTAAAGCAAAAGTTTCTCCTGCTCTGCAAGCAGTGCAAGTCGGTTCTCTGTTGTCGAGTCAGTCCTGCGCAGAAGGCTGCCGTTGTGGCTATGGTCAAGAACGGTCTCGATGTCATGACTCTTTCCATTGGTGACGGTGCCAACGATGTTGCCATGATTCAGGAAGCCGATGTTGGTGTCGGAATTGCTGGTGTCGAAGGCCGTCAAGCGGCCATGTCTTCCGACTATGCTATTGCTCAATTCCGATTCCTTCAGAGACTGGTGCTCGTCCATGGTCGATGGTCATACCGCCGTCTGGCAGAGAGTATCAGCAATTTCTTTTACAAGAACATGGTCTGGACCTTCTCCATTTTCTGGTACGAGATCTATTGTGATATGGATATGACCTATCTCTTCGACTACACGTACATTCTCATGTTTAACCTCTTCTTCACTTCGGTCCCTGTCGCTATTATGGGTGTTCTGGATCAGGACGTGTCTGACAAGGTATCGTTGGCTGTTCCTCAGCTCTACCGACGAGGTATCGAGCGACTGGAGTGGACTCAGCTCAAGTTCTGGTAAGTAAACTGTCCTTGACATCGATGCTCTGCTAACTCTGCTAAGGCTCTATATGATTGATGGTGTTTATCAGTCCATCATGGTTTTCTTCATTCCGTATCTTCTGTTTATGCCTGGCACCTTCTTGACTGGCAACGGCCTTGGCGTAGAGGACCGTCTTCGATTTGGCGCCTATGTTGCTCACCCCGCTGTCATCACGATCAACATGTACATTCTGATCAACACCTATCGTTGGGATTGGCTGATGGTGCTCATTGTTGTCATCTCTGATGTATTCATTTTCTTCTGGACTGGAGTGTACACTTCCTTCACCTCCTCGGCGTTCTTCTATGGTACTGCTGCACAGGTATATGGAGAGGCAACCTTCTGGGCATGTTTCTTCCTTGTGCCTGTCATCTGTCTCTTCCCACGATTTGCCATCAAGGCTCTCCAGAAAGTGTACTGGCCTTACGATGTCGATATCATTCGTGAACAGGAACGAATGGGTAAATTCGCACACCTCTACCAGGCTGAAGAGACGAGTGATCCTCTCACTGCAGACACTAAGAGTGACAAGTCCAAGTCATCCAAGAGTTCAAGGAGGTCAAAGAAGATGCCTAAGCACGTGGCTTATGGCAGTGTTGATGAGGATCTACGGCCTATTTACCCTCCCTCGACAGCGACACGAACCACTACATATAATCAACACAGCCAAAATGGCAGCGACTCGACCAATTACACGGCGCATCGCATATCGTTGGATGTACCAATGCAAGCCCGGCCATCGATTGACCGAGCGCGACCATCATACGACCGTATGCGAGCCTCGATGGACAGAGTGAGACCCAGCTTTGAAGCCAGCAACGACTTCACATCGGCAGCGCGACTATCGAGGATCGAGTCAAGTCAATCGCAAGGAGGTCGATTCCGCCCTCGACTTAGAGGACTTTCGTTGACTAAGAGTGCCAACATATAATTCCGGCTCTTTGCATCTCGCTGTACATGATGCTCAAACTCGACTATTACTGACGACACGGCTCTGCGGACCCGGTGCCAAGTTTTGTTTCTTTCGACCTTTCCTTGCTTTTGATATCCCAGGCCTCAGACGGCCAGTGATGCACTTACGATCTGCATGAGCGATCTATGAGTTGCTTTCCGCGGTCTTTGTATGCTCATGCGCTTTAGCACGCAACGAAGGCAACGAGGTCGAATTGGTTTTTATTTATTTTATAATACCCCCTATGCTTCAACTGCATTGAGCTAGGAGGTTTGCTTTTACACACGCAGGGCGTTATAAGGGGAAATGCAAAAGGGGTTTTTGTTTCCTTGTATGAATTGATTTGGCTCTTTGGTGGCTTCAGTACTATCACTTTTAGTCTTTCTTCATCTCCCATGTTGTTTCACACTTTTCTTTTTAGCATCTTTAGAGCTGGAAAGCAGCAAACCCATTCTCTGACGAAGATACATTTCATTATTGCGCTGTCGAAGAGAGGGAGAATAGCGAGACGAGGAGACGGGCTGATTGAGGCTGGAGAGGATGTCACACTTCAGGAAGCGAGCTTGAAGAACAGAAGGGAAGAAAGAAAGAAAGAAAGAGTGGGAGAAGACAGCGGTGTTGATGCTGTAAATACGAAGCGGTTATATAATCAGGTTGTCATCTCCTTTTGGAGACCAGAGACAAAAATCAATAAGATGATATGCAAATTCAATCTCAAGTTCGAATCCGAGTCCCTTGATGCTGGTGGTGGTGGTGGTTATGACTTTATATGACATTCATTCTCTGTAGTTAGGTAGTGTGTGGTCTTACATTGCTTTATGGTTCGAGTTGATGAGCCTCACAGTCACATTCAGGGCGAGTACGAATACGGCGGGTCGTTTCCCTTGGCGGTCAAGGCTTGGCAGGAACAGTGAGTGAGTGAGTGGAAGGTCCCTGAAGCTAGCTACGGTACGTACCAGTATTCAATTCAACCTAAGAATGGGACTTTAGACTCCAGCTCCCACTTTAAATAACACACCCACCATCCGACTTGAACCATCTCCAGTTGTCGCATGATATAAAGGGGAAGTACAAGTTCTGCAGAAAAGACAAATTGATCTTGTCAGAATCTGCAATGGAGAATCAAGAACAAGAGCCATTGCTCCTTACCGCTTGGCGGAGGTGCAATGAGTTTGCTGCAGAGCACAACCTCTCGTACGTTATGTTACCTAACTTATGCTTTACTTTAGCAACGAGCCCATTGACCTTGACCTTGACCTTGAAGCTAATTCACTCTTCACAGGCAATCTACAGTCTCTGCCGTTGGGACGGTCGCTGCCATTGTCGTTGCAACTCTAATTCTCCGCTTCACAAACGCTATCGCTACAGCCTCTATCAAAGCAGCCACCGCTCGTCCTCGCAAGTTTACCGTTCCCGCGCCCAAGATCCCCGAGCCTTACTCCACCGTCGACGCCCCTTCAGTCAGGGTCTCTGGTAGCTCAGCCGTTCAATGCTATTCACCAGCTACTGGCCAGTTCCTAGGACAGATCAACCCTTCTACACCTGCTGCTATCGATCGAGCTGTTGTCGCCGCCGCGGCTGCGCAGAAGGTATGGGCTGAGACAACCTTCGAGGAACGCCGGGCTGTGTTGCGCTCGCTGCTGCAGTACGTCCTCGACAATGCTGAGGACATTGTCAAGATTGCTTGCTTGGACAGTGGAAAGACTATGGTGGATGCTCAGTTGGGAGAGATTCTTGTCACAGCTGAGAAGCTCAAGTGGACTCTCGACCATGGTGAAGCTGCGCTGCGCCCGTCTCGTCGTCCTACCAACTTTCTCATGATGTACAAGCGCAACACTGTCCACTATGAACCTCTTGGTGTTGTTGCTGCTCTTGTCAGCTGGAACTATCCCTTCCACAACTTCATCGGTCCCGTCATCAGCGCCCTCTTCTCTGGAAACGGTATTCTTGTCAAAGTTTCTGAGCAGACTGCTTGGTCCAGCCAGTACTTCACCAACATCGCTCGTGGCGCTCTCATTGCCCATGGTCATGATCCTCAGCTTGTTCAGACAGTCGTGTGCTGGCCTCAAACTGCTGGGCATCTTACTTCACATCCCGGTATCAGCCACATCACCTTCATTGGTTCTCAGTCTGTCGCCCATCATGTTGCTGCTAGTGCGGCCAAGAGCCTTACTCCTGTTGTCGCAGAGCTTGGTGGCAAGGATCCCTTCATTGTTCTCGATTCTGCTTCTCGAGACCTCAAACGCATCGCCGAAGTCATTCTCCGTGGAACCTTCCAAGCCGCTGGCCAGAACTGTATTGGTATCGAGAGAGTCATCGCCCCTGGTCCAATCCATGATAAGCTTGTCGAAATGCTTGCTCCTCGCGTTAACGCCTTACGTCTGGGCCCTGAGGCCGATGTCGGTGCCATGATCTCCGATGCCTCCTTTGACCGCCTTGAGGAACTCATCGCTGAGGCTGTTGCCCAAGGAGCCCGTCTCCTTGCTGGTGGCAAACGCTATAACCATCCCGAATATCCCACTGGCCACTATTTCCAGCCAACTTTCCTTGCCGACGTCACCCCCGACATGCGTATTGCTCAAAATGAGTGCTTCGCCCCTGTTCTTACCCTCCTCCGCGCCAAGTCATCATCCCCTGAAGATATTCTCGCCATTGCTAACGCTCCCAACTTTGGCCTCGGTGCCTCTGTTCATGGTTCCGAGCGTGATCCCAACTTGCAGCCCATCGTCAAGGGCCTCCGCGCCGGCATGGTCGCCGTCAATGACTTCGCCGTCTACTACGCCGTCCAGTTGCCCTTTGGTGGTGTTGGTGGCTCTGGTTACGGCCGCTTTGCAGGCGAAGAGGGTCTACGCGGACTCTGCAACATGAAAGCCATTTGTGAGGATCGCTTCGGCTGGCTGGGCATCCGCACTGGTATCCCTCCCCCAGTGCAGTACCCTATCAAGAGCCAGCCCGATAGCTGGAAGTTCACACATGGTGTTGTGGAGCTGGGCTATGGAGCTCCCTTGAGAAAGCTCAAGGGTCTCGGCAACATTCTCACAAACATGTAGATGAGAGCCATAGAGATCAGAAGAGATGGAAAGACTGAAGACACATGCAGGGTGCCAAGCCAGGACATGTATGTCTCGGCTGGAGTGCAATAAGGCATAGGATGAACATAATTCTCATGAGCTATGAGCAGATCAGTTGATTAAAAAATGTAGATAATATTGTCCGATCTGTTATCTGGTCAGGACATGCGAGTTAACAAACAATATCGTTAATGCCAAAACAAGAATAATTCATTGCGCCATGTCATAAATCCTGAGCCTTCTTGAACACCTTTTCCAACCATGACCATCTCATCGTCAATGTCTACAGCAAGCAATTGCTTCACCACCGTCGACCATACACTTCACTCTCTTCCTTTCTAGGCCGCCCTGGCCGTCTCTGCGATGAAGCCGCAGTTCTACGCTCGTTGCCATTGAAGCTCTCGTTGCCGACAGCGGAGGGATCAGCGCCAATAACAACTGGGTTCTCCGAAGATCCTGGCTTGAAGAGGTTGATGATCTCATTGATGCCGAGCTTGAGAGCCTCCTTACGCATGCCACCCTCGATGGCCTGCTCGGCCAGCTCGCGCTTCTTCTCCTGCAGCTCAAGGATACGCTCCTCGACAGTCTGAGCGACTGTGAGCTTGTAGATGATCACATCGACTGTCTGGGTCAGACGATGGACACGATCAATGGCCTGTTCTTCGACAAACTAGCAAAGAAGTTAGCATCGTGATATGAAAGGGGATTAAGAATAGGAGAACATACTGGGTTCCAGAAGGGCTCGAGGATGACAACTCGGGTCGCTGCCGTGAGGTTGAGTCCTAAACTACCGCACTTCAAACTACACAGCAGGATGCGGGTCTGAGGATCGCCCCTTAACTTTCGTAGACTTTCTTCGCGCTGATCGTTCTTCATGCTGCCATCATAACGGACAAAGCGGAATCGTTCCTTGCGGAAGAAGGGCTCAACGAGATCAAGCATAGAAGTGAACTGAGAGAAGACAATGAACTTGTGTTCCTTGACTTCACCCTGAAGAATCTTGATGAGCTCTCGAATCTTGGAAGAAGCAAGAACTTGAGGGGAGTTGGCATCGCGGGATGGATAGAAAATGCTGTCGTCCTCTTCAGACGAGACATCTGATCCGTCAGAGTCAGAATCAGAGCCAGAGCCAGAGTCAGATCCCGAATCTGAAGCTGATGATCCAGAAACAGCCGTAGTATCAGCAGCGGTGGTATCGGCGGCCGTAGTATCAGCGTCTGTGCCTGCGTTTGTGGTGTCAGCTGCATGAGACGGCCCATCGTCCAGCGTCTGGGCAGCCATGCGCTTTGTGATATCTGTCAATGACGCCAAAGAGTCATCAGAGTCAGAAGCCACGTCCCCTTTACTCTCGTCATTTTCGATGAAGCTGCTCAAGTTGCTCTTGTCTTCAACCTTGCTCTCTTCATCTTCTGAGTCATCGGAGCCAATCCAGTCGCCTCCGCCCTCAGCATTCTCATCTTCTTCGCCACCAGCCTTACCCAGATGTATGGAGCCCCGCTGATCCTCGGGTACAAGCCATGAGCCTTCGGCCTCTTCTTCCTCATCATCGCTGTCAACGATGGCGTTGCGATTCCGAGGCTGGCGAGCTGTCTTCTTTGGGGACTCTGCGTCTTCGTCATCACTGTCAACTACCGTGTTTCGGTGGCGAGGTCGCCCCGAGGTCTTCTTAGGGGACTCGTCGTCATCTTCATCATCATTGTCGTCAACCTCAACAATTTGCCTGTCAATGACTTTTTCGTCAACTATTTCCTTCTTCTTGTCTTTCTTCCTGCTCTTATCCTTGGGCTTCTTGGACTTCTTGGGTCGCTCTGACCGCTCTGGCCTTTCGTGGTTGTTAAAATATGCTAGGTCATCGTAGCAGTCAGAGCAGATGTCTTTGCCTGACTTGTTGTCTTCGACACTCAAGCCTCGCCCGCAAATATTACAGTCCTTAGAAACGATGCCCATACCGGCGAACATGTCAGCCATGGCATCAATGTCCGTATCCTCGGTCTTCTGGGTAGCGTCTGTCGACATTGCGTCTTTGTCCTTCTCCAGCTTGCCCTCAACCAGCTTGGGATGATTGCAGGCCTGGCGTAGGCGGAGCAGCAGAGTCAAAGCGTTGGCATAGTTGACTCTACCTTGCATCATCTGCTCGATACTTCGGTCTGCTCGAGCAGCTAATCGATCGTAGAACTTGCGCTCTGCAGGTGACAATGCAGTTGATATAGTTATAACCTTTCGTTCGGTGACCTTGAAGCCTGTTGAGGACCCCTCACCCTCGGCGGAAGGCTTACCACCAGGGTTAAGCGCGCCAGCTTCCTTGAGGATTTCTTTGGTTCGTCGCTTCATGAAGCATCGGAGAAGACTGTGTAGTCTGCGGATGGCGATGTGACCGCGGCCATTCTTCAGGGGTAGATCAATATGCTCCTTCCACTCCTTTAGATCGTCGTAGGGTCGAATGCGGAGAAATTTGACAAGGGACTGAAGTTCATCGAGGTTGTTCTGCATAGGTGTACCAGACAGGCACCATCGGTATTCGGAATTTAGGGCGTAGCAAGCCTTGGTAGCCTTTGCATTACGATTTTTGACTGTATGGGCTTCGTCGAGAACGACTCGCCACCAGTGCAAGCCAAAGCATCCTGCTTTCAGTCCATGCTCAGCATCTGAGGAATTGCCATGTTCAGAAACCAGAATTTGATAAGTTGTGATGACAACATCGTAGAGAGCGAGCTCCTTAAATCGCTTCGTACGGTTCGGTCCATGGTGTACGCAGACTTTGAGACCATGGGTCTTTTCCACTTTATCATTAATTTCGTGTTCCCATTGTCGAATCAAAGCAAGTGGCGCCACCACCAAGGTTGTCTTTTCGATCTTCTCAAAGTGCTTCTTCCATCCAGGTGCGTCCTTGGCTGGTTTCTGGTTGGTGAGGATGAGTGAAATGGTCTGAAGAGTCTTTCCAAGACCCATGTCGTCGGCGAGGATGCCTCCTTTGGGGACTTTTCCTCGCTTCACAGGGCCAAGTTCTCGTCCTCGCATCCACTCAACTCCTTCGACCTGGTGAGGTAGTAGCTTGACCTTGAGGCCATCCACTGTACCGTCTTTGGGATCCTTTGGATCTTCTGGTTTCTTTTCGCCATCAGCTTGGCTCTGTTCCCCGCCCTCCTCTTCGCCCTCCTCCATACCACCCTCAAGCAAAGCCTTCAAATCAGCACTCGCCTTGGCAGGATCTGTGTAGAAAGTCTCCTCGCCGTAATGTCTTGCGGGCGCATATGAGGATGCAACTGTTGGTGCAGAGGGTGCACCTGAGCTGAACATGGGCATTGGTGGTGGTCTTCGATCCTGGTATACCGGGCCTCGAGGGCCTGTGATTCTAGCACCGTTGTTGCTGTTGCTGCTTCGACTATCGAGGTGGTGTTCCGGTCGTGTCTTCTGCCGTATGAAAGGGTCTGCTCTCTGCTTACGAGAGGACATCATCTTGGTAGGATGACCGAATGTGGGTGTGTTGGTTGCGCCGGCGGGATTAAAGGGGTCGCTCATGTCTCCCCGGACTTTGCCTTTGAGCGAGCTCATACCACGGACAAGGGCCGTGATATCATCGTCGGGAGACAATTCGCGGGATGTATTTTCTCCATTAGGAGTGATGGAGTTTAGAGGCACCTTGGGAGGCGCCCGTTCGTTGACCATGGCACCGAGGTCTCGAAGAGCAGTAGAATCGCTGAGATGTGTCTTGAAATGCGTATGGCGTGGGGCAAGTTTGGAGAAGTCAGGTTGTTGTTTTGATGAGAGGGTCGTTTGTGGTTTAAATGCAAAACGACCACCGGGCTTTGGTTTATTGATATGTTTGTTAGGCGACCGGGTTGAAAGGTCGTCGGGGTACTTCATTCATACGCCGGGCGGTGAGTGTCGTCGTGAGGGTATGTGCAGCTTGGTGAAGCCGTTGAGTACAAGGGACTTTGCAAGAGTGTATCGTTTCGGTATCGTCCAAAAATGACATAATGAATTGCCCCAGCAACGGATTGAGGGTGTCATAATAATGAGTCTTCAACAGCTCAAGTTTTGGTGGATGGTATGTCTGATATTTATGTCACTAGCGCACAACCCCTCTATACGTGGCCCGTGTAAAGCACTGTGAAGCAGGTAGCCCCGCGGTACTGCAGGTCCCCTTTCTCCTTCCCTCAAGGAGCAAGAAAACATCGGACCTGGATATAGGATGTCAAAATAAACTCAGCAAAGAGTCCCCTAAGCCTAGGTTAGATTTACCTAAATACTTTTATCGCTTAGGGTCAAGGTCCTAAGTTTTCTTTCCTCCCCTAGCCTTCCAATGCCATTGGACCATGTGCATAAATGATCTTGTGCGTTTTATACAAGTCACATCTCAAGCTTCAATTGAAGTCATCAGCAACATCCACCAATAACGAGCCATCCTTAATGTCTTACAGTCTGGAACCTGACTGTTGTAAATTTGAGTCCGTAATACAGTCATGATCTTTATAATGTGCTCTTCACGGCGTACCTTTGATTTATCAATATGAAAGCATTATCTAACCATTTACTCACGTCTTGTTCCCCCGAGACTTAATGTTGTTGTCTTGAGATTTGTGAAAGAGAGGCATTGGAAGAGCATGCAATAAAACAAACCATCGACACCAAACAGCCCTGTAATGATAGTTGCGCTTCCATCAAGACCAATACGCGCACTTTTGACCCATTTTCACTCCCGGATAGTATTGAAACATCGACAATCACGTTATGTTGAACGAAATCAGGTTGTCATAGTTCGTGAGAATTGGGGTGAAGGATGCAGAACTCTTTAGACTTGAAAGCTCGTTCATTCTTACAAGAACTCATAATACAGATATCCTGTCCATCAATTCCCGCCCAGAGTACGGATCAATTTGGAACCTTGAAATGATAACGCTCAGCAATAATTAAAGATGGTTTTCCTCTTCCACACATCCTCCCGTTAGATACAGCCCGACCTCTTTGCTTACTATGCCAGAGGGACAGGAGCAGGTGCCTCGGTGCCAGAGGCCTGCTTGCCACCGACGGGAGGGAGAAACATAGGGAGGTAAGTAACAGCAAGAGCCATAACTGCGTCCCGTTAGCACGTATTTTCGATTCTCGAAAGATATAGGGGTGGTCTTACTGGACATGCCAACGGAGAAGTATCCAGGAGTGGTGGAGTTCTTCTTCGAGTCCTCGCTCTCACCGAGCCAGCTCTGGATAGAGAAAACAACTGATGCCCTATCACCAAGTCTCGTTAGCAACCTGGCCGCATATCATATCTCGCTTCGATTCGCATCGCATCGCATCGCATCGCATCGCGCCACTTCTCCGCATCCTCAAGGCTCATTCGGCAAACGTACCATCCAACCATTTTGTTGCGCGTAAACATAGCAGCCATTGGCAGGGTGGTAGACATCGTTGAGGAGAGATCCGTCGAGTCACCTGAGCCCTTGGGCTCTTGGTAAGGGACGACTGTCACGCAGTTAGCTTCAAGTCGCAATCGTGATGATCGAATTGTGCTTCGTGCGCAAGGCGATTGACTGATACTGGGAGTTAGAGGGCAATCGTACTCAGGTCAACTCTTCTGGGGTCCTTGGTAGGCGACATATTTACTGCTGTGAATGAGGAGGAGGGACGGTTGTTCAATGGTTGTCGCAATTACCTCTGAGCTCGCGCGACCTGTCGTCTCGGGGGAGGCTAGGTTGAGTTGTGGCGCTTCCTTAAGTGGGGTAGCGTGGCGTAGAGATGACTTACCTAAATAGGAAATGGCCTCTTATGCCTGATCGAAGAATCAGTTATTAACAGTAAAACATAAATATTCACATATTGAAGCTCTTCAACAGCAGCGTTACCCAGAGACAGAAATTAGAATGAATGAAGTCAGACGTCTCTTTCGTGTATATATACATAACGGGTATCCTCCCAGGTCATCCAGCATACTAGACATGTATCATGACAACCAAACCAAAAACAAAGGCTTAACCTTGTACCCATTTCACAGACACAGCATACTCCCACGAGATCAACGCCAAATCACACGCTCGCTGCGACGTAGGCGAGCTTTTCCTACTCCACCCTAATGATAACCTTCCACTGTAATGCGCCAGCTTCACGAATAGCACAAGCCAGACATCCTCGCTTTCGTCGACTGATGATGGCGTTCCAGCCCTTTTGAGCGCAAAGAGCACGAACCAGGATTTCCATGTCGGAGCCAAACTGTCGTTTTCTGGACTCGAAATGCATCTGTTCCGCAGCAGGAAAACTGCCTCTTCGTTGAACAATATTATACTTTGAGGTAAGTCTCTCAATCGTGGGAGATTGAGGAACCTCGGACAAGTTGGTGATACAGTCAATAACAAGCACTCGTTCGCTGCCCATGCGTGAAGGCGAGCGACGGTGAGTTTGAGGAACAGCCAGAAGCTCCGACAGGGGAGCATGCTGACGCTTTAGAAGCTCCGAAATATGAATAACAGTGTAATTATAATATTTGTGTAAGGGATGGCCTGACTAGAGTTAGCTGTGAGACATTGACCAGAAACCACTTGACCTTACCTGTTCTATGAGCAGGTCGAGAACCTTGCCCAAAAGTATCTGACCCGGACACATCGATCTGCTGGATTGTCGGACTTGACGGCGACTTCACAAATCGGACACGATGAGAAGGCGAGCAGGGGTGCGCCGTGACAAAATTAATGTCATAGGATAGGGAGAATGAGAAGTTCTCGGCCGTAAATCCGTCAATCGACACAGCAAAGTTGACATTGGCTGGGAATGACAACAACTCAGGTTCCTTGTTGCTCACACTCGCATCGGGTGTCAGCTTAGTGAAGGGCGTGGACTGAATTGAGTTGGCCGGAGAAAGAAGCTCAAGCGACCGTAAAGTAACGCTGATCAACGGTGGCGGCGTAGAGTAGTTGTTCTCGTGGGGAATGATAAAGTCGGCAGGGAACACAGAATATTCATCGGCATCTCCGAGGATGGATGATTCTCGTTCAACTCGCTTCTTTGCCCAAAGTCTCGCTTTCTTGCCCAGATGGGCCTTGTCCTCTTCTGTCTGTTAGCTTAATGCTCCTCTCACACGATATATAACAACTTACCAGCCACTTCTTCTACTTCAATGTTTACCCAACCTTCATCTATGCCCAGGGGTAGAATGTCGCTGGAAACCCATCCCATGCACTCGGCTGATCCCTGACCTGCTGCAATAACTCGGCCTACGATGCATGACGTGCTCCAAAAGCTCTTGCCAGAATATATAAACCCCCCACACAAATTAGCGAACGAGCCCAAACGCTCCATGGCTTTGCTATCGTTCTCGAGAAGCGTGGCCATCAGGAAATGGCACATGCCATCTCCAGGGAGTACCAGACCATAGATATATGATTTCGAAAGCCATCCGGAGGGGTGAAGCGCCGCTGCAAGCTTTCGTCGCTGTGGTCGTGTCTTGTCCTTCTGACTACCAGGACGGTCCCAGGCACCAAAGTAAAGTCCCCGCTTAGATCCATTCGACTCAGAAGACTTTGATGATCTCTCAGAGGCCATCGTAGGAGCAGGCTTAGGCACAGAATTAATAATCGATTGACGAGCGTTCTTCGCGATGAGTCCCTCGTAGGTGTCGATGTTGGGCCAGAGTAGCTTCTTGGCAAAATGAGTAAGCCCATCTACCTGTTGCTGTGGGTTGCGACCTTTAATGGTATAGGTATGGCTTGCTGTCGTCTTGTCTTCATGATGTTGACGGACGATAAATTTACTGAAGAGTGCGCCTAGCCAGCCGGTCGCAGGCGGAGGAGTAGCTGTTCCCTTTGTCTCGGAAGCGTTGCTTGGTGGATCCTCTTTGACTTTCTCAATCTCGATATTGTCGAGCCAGCTCCTGGCAAGATGAAGCGACCACTTAACCATAGGAGTGGCGGCTCTTTCGAAGTGAACAACATCTACAGGTCGGAAAGCTTCAACTCCATATTCTTCACCCTCGGTGATGGCATCCAAGCGGATGAGGAGTTCGGTCGCAACAAGAATCTGCATGAGAAGCCAATACTTCTCCTCGGCCCGTTCGCTGGCACTACTAGCGTCGTGGATGGAAGAAGTATCCTCAAGTTCATCATTGTCTTCACCTCCCCAAAGAATCTGACCCAATCTGATCCTCCATTCGACATGGGTGAAGTCAAACCAAACGTTGGCGGTGCCAAGACACTTGATCAAGGCATTAATCTGGTTGGTCAAGCTATAGTGGTCGCGCTTATCGACAACGGAGTTGCATGGCCGCATAAAAGTGTGAAAGAGATCCTGATAAGTCTGGACGGAAGTTTTCTTTCGGAGATCATTGACCCGATATAGCTCGGCGTTTCGCTTGAGACGATCCAGCAGCTCTGTCTCCGGTAGACGACGCAGGTAGCCCAGAGAGGAAAGCATGCGCTCACGTGCCTCAACAATGGCATGGGCCTTTTTGCCAACGCTGTCAAAACCGAACTGCTCTTCTTCGAGGGCATCGCCAACGGCGAGTTCGAGGGCAGCTGAGAAGCCCATGGTACCCTTCTCTAGACCTTGCATGCTCAGCATGTTGGGACGTTCCCGACAGCGGATGAAGAAATGGGCCTTGCGAGAGTCAACGGCCTGTGCCCGGGCAGCGGCATCCTGATTGAGATCTCGAGTTAGATGAGGCCATGCTGTAAGGCCACTCCAAGCTCTATCTTCAATTTGGACATGATCAGTGAGGTCGCGAATCTCCAATGCCTCATCAAAGGGGAATGCGACGCTGGGATTGGGGGCGCCAGAACAGTGCCCCTCGCTACGGGCAAAGTACTGAGGGGCTCCAGAGAAGAGCTTCTCGATCTCTGAGTCGGTAAGAGTAGACATGATTCTATTCAGCTTCAAGACGGGCTTGGGCGGAGGAGAAGTGGCATTTTCCTTGTCGGACAAGGCAGCCGAGTTCGGCAGAGGAGGTGGAGGAGGAAGAGGCTTGTTCTGGTCTGGTGGTGAACGCGGGGAAGTGAGAGCCCGTGGTGGTGAGTGTGACGGCGACTGTGACGATGAAGGCGTCTTAGTACCTTGAGATCTGCCTGTAGAAGCTCGAGGTGGGGCTTTACGACGGAAGCCTCGGTCGGGAGGAGCGGCGCGTGGCGGAGGAGAATGCGGGGAGGAAGAGAAGGCTTTGGTTGGACTTGTAATAGTTGATGTTGTCTGTTTGCAGTGAAGGGAGCAATTAGTTCTGAGACAGAAGTACAGTACAGTACAGTATTGGAGGGGAGGGAAGCAATTGAGGGAACAGACAGGGTCACAAGAAACTAAAATATAAGGTAGGTAGTGCTTAAAGGAAAAAAAGTCGCCGAGTCAATTGACATAAATGACCGGACATTGGACCATCATGACATCTCTAAGCCGGACAATACCATCGGTCAAAGGCGCCCCCGAACTGAGCCCATTGAGGGGCCAATTCAGGGCCCTGAACGGCAATCGCATGACCTGAGAGAAGATCGCCCTAGCACGCGACAGTGGTTGGCTGACCTGTGCTGGGCTGAGCAGTGGTCTGATCTTCCATTGCCTCTCAGAATGCGCACTGATCAGGGAATGAATTGATGACTTGCAGTTACGATGGAGATGGAGATGGAGATGGGAGATGGAGATGGTGGGTGGGTGCCTCATCAGGAATAATTCCAGTAAATAACTTATCAAAATCTTGACTTACATCTCCGTTGCCCTTTTCCTTGTCTCGTCCAGTTCGATCTTTTACACGGTTCTTGGCTCGTGTAAGTAAACCATGGAGTAGATAGTCTGGCCTTGTAAAACGACCCCCGGTTGATGCAGATGCACCAATGGCACCAGAATCATCAATGGGATCGTTCTCATCGTTTTCGTTTTGGGCATCTCCATCAGCAATTGGAGATTTGATCGGTATTGTGCTGGTGGTGGCTGTAGCTGTGGCGCCGCTCTGGCTCTGGGGTAGTAGTAGTAGTGCCCGGGACTTTTGCCGTTCATGTCGCTTTTGCGACGGCGCATTCTTATTCTCATCAGTCAATTTTGGCCCTGATCTGTCGGTGGTGTCGCTGAAACTGCTCGTGGCAGTTGACCGTGGAGACGGCCTTGGTTTGCTCAATGGCATACTGCGATCTTGTTGCGATGGATCGCAGGTCTTCCATATGAATGAGAACCACGTTAGTATCGACGCAATGCGGGCATTCGCCGCCGAAGGATCAGATTGATCTTGTTGATCGTGGGCAGGTCGACCTGGATACAAGCACCATCAAGCCCACTCCGGATAAAGGAGACAGGCTATAAAGCAACAGCTTCTTGTTTGATTGATGGGATTCCCTAACTACTGCCTCCGTCAGTCAGTTAGGTGCTCCTTTGTCTGTGTTGCGTGGGTTGTTGGTCTGCAGTCTGAACTGGCACCAGAACATCCAGCTTTCAACAACTCTCCAGGCATTTGTATTGGAATACGAAAGGGGACTCGAGATTCAAAAAGATGACTCGGCGGAGAACAGAATGGAACCATTGCTGTCATTGCACCCGTATTGCTATACAAATATAGGCCTTTGTTGGTTGATCCACGTACGTACATATGAATATGCTAAGCACACAATGCTTTCCCTTTCCAGGAGTTCATCGGTTGTCTCAGGTCATTGATGCACAATCCCGCGCAGCAGACATAATCCCCTCTCTCCCGAGTCTCTCTTGTGTCCGCTTCTTTTCTTGTTCGTGCAACATGCAGCTGTCCCCACGCGTGGATATCCAGGAGGCCTTAGGAGCGTGGCCCTTGAACCAACCTGGACGATCGCGGATTGCTGTCTGTACCAAGCCTGGGTAATATGGGTAAAACGGAAGATCTGCGATTCGAATCGATGTGAGTAGATACAGGTCCGAATCCAATATGGGAGCCGGCATAACACCCAGGACCCGGTCTATATACATACTGTATGGTACAGTACTGCACGCTCCAGTCTCGCAGAGCAGCGGAGTGCGGAATACCCAATGGTTAGAACAGAAGTTTCAAAGGCCCCCGGCATACGTGGGCAAGCATTGATCCTTGCAAGAGAAGGTGGACGCAATCTATCAATCATGCCAGAGTTTGTCTGCCGTACGAATGTTGGCAAACATCAAATTAGACTCACTAGTGTGTGTTACATGGGAAACATGCTAAGAAAGTTATGCTCAGCCCTTGTGATGTGCGTCAAGACCTGACTATAGAGCTCATTATGTAACAAGGTAGGTATGTATATGAACTGCTACGGTTCGATGTTATCGTATGTAGAATGGCAGGACTGTACTGTACGTAACCAGGGTTCATATCCTGTCATCCGGAGGGAGGCCATTTTAGCCTCAAGCTCGAGAATCCTGATGCTGGAAGTTGCGGGAGTTTGTGGGCCTCTCTGGCGGAAGCCAATGTATAAAAGTGGAGGGAGTAAGACGACGTGTTTCGAAACCGCCGTTGCGAGAAGCGAACCAGGGAGAATTCGCCGCTTCGGCAAAGACCTGGCATCGTAAAGCGAAAGTCACAAGACAAGGTGTAAATAAGCCTTCCAAGGTGAACAAACGGTCAAGTTGGAAATCCCTCGTTAGTTTCGGAATGTCATCTTGCCGAAAATAGTACAAATCATATCGGAACCTTAGATCGATATCGCGCTCGGTCAGCAACATTAGTTCTGATAATCTGAGACCTCGGACTTTTTGGGATCAGACATATGATCGATACTTGACGTGTTTGCCTTTGACCATGTATCAGCCCTGCAGTCCTTACAACCTTCTTCCAAGTCAGAGTATGTAACCCTGATTGTTGAGCGTTTTCGTTATCCGCATACGGATACTGGTCAAGGATAAGGACGTGCGCACGTATTTTGTACGTGCGTTCCGTCTTTCCTGCGCTGCCCCGTATGAACCTTGTTCGGTATTGACCAAGCAGAAGAAGCTCACATTCGCAACTTTGTCCGTTACAAGTTTGGACCGGAAATGCTGCTCAATTGTGTTGGTAGCCGATATCTATGTGTGATCCTCAATTGTCATGACCACCATGAGGCCTTTCCGTGCTCTTTTCTAACGGCTCCTAGCGTTTCCACTCCGGCCACCACCATTTTCGTCGTCAATGGGGCCCTTGTGAAACAAGGGGCGCAATCCAGCTGTAATTGTTCGACCCATTAAACCTTCGAAACACGCGGCTACTTACAGCGGCGGATTTATTTGCCTCTCCCATCCCAATTGTCTATGCCGGACATTGGGCAACACTCGGACCCCGTGATAGTCCC
Source organism: Fusarium acutatum (assembly GCA_012932015.1). NCBI lineage: Eukaryota > Fungi > Ascomycota > Sordariomycetes > Hypocreales > Nectriaceae > Fusarium > Fusarium acutatum. The sequence goes on from JAADJF010000314.1 coordinate 23,285, forward strand.
GTAGTGACGGGAAGCACAGTAAAAGGAAATCGGGTAACGGGATAGCCGCGAGGGCGCAGACTCCAGCCCTTTTGACCCATGTTGATATGCTTCTCTTGTTCTTTCTTCCCTTCGCGGCATGGCAGAGATGCCTGCGCTTCCTCCAGCCCATGTGTTTCAATCGTAATTTCGTTCCAAGATGTCTTGCCTTACTCAAGACCATCCCGAATGCAACACACCAGTAATAAGCCCCTGCATCTTGTCGATTCCACGGCCCGTCACACTCCCAGTTGATCAGTCGATGAAACAGAACATCTTTCTCGAATCAAGGCAAACCGCTCCCCTAGCCCTTCAGCGGAAGTCGGTAAGTGGGAGATCTGGGACGCCCAGGCATTGGTAAGACTTAGATAAGCGCGTTTCGTAGCTCAAGCTGGAGGCGTGTCATGCACAACCACAAGTAAATACTTGGGATCGGGTACAATGACCAATTCTTGCTTCCTTGTTCGTAAGCGGAGAAGCTTCAGCTCATCCTACTGATTGTTAGCTATGAGCCTGTGACGCCTGTGATGATCCTCACTTCACCATCCAGCTCCTGAACCAAGCTTCCGGAGCTATTCACATAGTTCCAGACGATCGCGGCGAATTGCTCGACTCCTTTCGTTTCGCTCTCCTCTAGTGCAGGACCTTCATTGGAAAACGATGTTGCAGTAGATGTGGTTCGCGTCTTAGAGGTCTGGAGAGCATCGATTTGTCCGCTGGTTTTCAGGATAGCGCCGGTGGTTCGGTCAAGAATGATGCTGGCTTTAACACCAGGTTTCTTTGACAATCGGCCGAGCTTCTCCTCAAGGGCATCATGGCCATTAGCCTGTCCGTTTATTAGCTTCGCAAGATATTTCAAGACTCTTTTCGCAGCATACCAGTGAAGATTCAGCCATTCTGTTATAGTAGCTAAATATGGCGATATTTGATACCGCTAGTTGTTGCGATGTATTGATCTAGCGTAATCGGACCTTGCGTTAAGGTGACGCCGCGGGGCACGAGGGAGGTTCTGCCACCCGACACCGCCAAAATTTTAGAACCCCAACAGGGAAAGTAGATCTTATCAGTTGAAGATCAAAGAATCCAAACCTCAGTACTCCGTATAACAAAGATTATCTTGGGATTGACCTGACATTGTGCGGTATCCGAACTTTACTTATTGCTTTTGTACATCTGTTATAGTGGTCTTGACAAACCGGCATAATGGGTTCCAGCAACAAGAAGAAGCGCGAAAAGCAAAAGGACTTCCAGGTATGATTTCAATCACTACGGAATTGTTGAAGTGCAACTCACCAACAAGATGTAGAAACCGAAGTTCAAGGTGGGGAAGGATAAGCCAAAAGCGTCCAATTTCACGGATACAAGTTTCAAGTCCAAGGGTGAGGAGATTTCGTATGTTTCCTTTCAATTTACTGATGGGTCATAGCTATTGTGATGGGGCATCAGTCACTCTCAACAGTCGCACCTGATGTCGTTCAACAATTCAAACATAATCTCTCACTCGCCTCTTCTTCAAAGTCAGACAAACAAAGACGAGAAGCATTGGCCTATCTTACTTCCCAGCTTTCAGCAGAACCCCCTGTCAATCCAGTAGGAACACATGCGGTTCTCGCCAAGCTGCTTCCACTCATCTCAGATAGCTCGACGCCAGTTCGAAGTCAACTTCTCAAGCTTTTCAGAGAGCTACCCGCCGAAGAGGTCAGACACAGTGTGGAGCAAGCCATCATGTTTATCCGGGCGGGTATGACACACCTCTCGGCGGACATCAGCAATGACTCTCTTGGTGTAATGGAATGGATTTTGGATGTTGCAGAGAACGACTTGATCGTGTGTCCTGGCGGTTGGGTGAAGACCCTAAACAGTTTCTGTGCCATGATGGGGTGGGCATTGACAACTTCAAAAGCCGGATGGTCTTCTGGCTCAAGATCTGGTCTGCGGGCAAAAGATGCTTCGACATATGCCCGACAAATCGCCATGCTATCACGGTTCTTGGAGGCTGGTCTTCGGCCTGAAGCTGAGATTCCCGAGGACGAGTCAGAGATATGGGACAACTTCTATCGAATCCCACAAGACTCGAATGCATTCGAATATCTCAATCTTTATGGTACTCGACGAGACGAAGAGGGGGAAATGTATCCCAGTCGGGATGCCAGACAACGAGTATTTGAGCGAAGGTTTTTGGAGGCAGTGCTGAAGGGTACAGACCAAGCAAAAAAGGAGGGTGGTGCTACTGGTCGGGCGGCATCTGGCCTCGACAAAGTTCTTCAAGATGGAATGGGCGAATATGAAAGTTCGACGGCAATGGATACCCAGGATCTCCTGAGCCTCTGGTGAAGGGTTCAAGCTGATCTCATAATAAAACTAACCGCTTTCTTACGTGGAAATAGTCGCCCACCCTGTCTGAGCTAAGAGTTGTTGTGAGTAACAACTTTGTGTGATCACTACAAGCAAGACTTATCTACATTGAGCTGTGTAACTTACGACAGTACCAAGATCCGGATTTCTTGTTTGTCCTGAACACATCTGGGCCAATCAAAGAATACCTATCGAAACGGGTTATTACATCCCTTAGGTACCTTAGTAGCTAGGCTGATTGGGTAATAGGTGTTTGAGTGTTTAGAATAAAACCCATCAAGTTCCTCCGACTTTGAAGACGTGATAATCTTATGGAAATTAAATCATCATTGTTTGGTCCTGTAGCTCTGCAGTTTCCTAAAACCCTAAAGCATACAACATGCCAGCGCTTCCTTCATGTCGCGATGATGTTATCTGAACAGCAACGTATTCATGGCACAAGCATAACTTGTTGTAAGTATTCCATGGCAGATGTGCAGAAGTAAAGTCACAATCACCAAAACAAAATGAACTGCCATTGATTTCACTAGCAATATATCAGGTGAATGTGACAAGGCATCAATATTGTTCCTCAATTCGTCAAACGTCAATCCACAACTTGACACCAGAGCTTTATAGATTTCAACCAACTCCAAACTGTGAAATAGCAAGAGTGAACACTCACAGAATAACCCTTCTCCGTGTTCGCTCACCAGAAACAATCTCTACTCCTAGGGGCTTGAGCCTCCAATCTTAGTAGGTACAGTTTCCATTTGTTGTATACCTCAGATTGCAGGAAGTAAGGTAAGTTGGCAATGGCAGTGGCAGCCGGCCGGCAAGCTGCTACCCTCTGATACGGGCACCTGCCTCGAACGGTAAACAAGAAGCAATTCGTCCCGGCAGGCACTTCCATGCCTTAATCCTGAGGAGCTCGTGATTCACAGCGCGCACAGTCGGTGCAGGAAGAAGTACAAATAGCCACTCCTCAACCTCTCTTGTCTTCTCTTCTTTCTCCCCCTTCCTTCTTCATATCTGCATTTCGACTTCACTTTCAGTCTGCTCAACTCGCACTCGCCTGAGAAGAGTCAGATATTTCTTTTTCTTTCTCGGCTATAACATCACGAGAGCTGCAAAGAGTTGCAGTCTCTATTGTTTTGTCAGGAAGTTGTTGGCTGGTATGTTTCTCTTGTTTACTTCCTCATCTCCCGTCGCGTTTCGGGTTATCTCTTCTCTTCTCCCCACGCCTATTTTGCCTTTCACCTTTTCTTATCTGCTTCTCACATTGCGCGTGATTCCTCAACTCGCGTTGGAACTTGGCTGACCTTCCTTCTGAAAGCACGTTGTTTATCTTTGGTTTCGGCCTGCCTATCTGAATCACCCTCTCTCGTTTCGAGACTTTCCAACTCCGAAGTCAGTCATTCAATTTCTCATTCGCCATTCCGCAGGTTCCATTATCTTTGAAATATCCATCTAACTATACACCCACAGAAACACCACCATGGCGGACACTTTCGGCACCGCTGCCATGAGCGAAGCGCTCCCCAGCGCCGATCAGAAAGACCAATCCGCAACTCCCGGCACTCAGGGTTACGATGCGTCGCAGGGAAAATGGACTGAGCCCCAGGCCATTGACTATACCTCCATGACTGCCGGTGGCGGTGACCAGCAGTGGGGTTGTAACGCTCGTGCCTATGCCTGGCAGGATGAGTATGGTGATGTCGGTCCCAAGTATCCCGAGCTCGAGCTCGAATTGTTTGGAGATCCCACTACTCGCCACGACCGAGTTGGACTCGACTTCTCTCAGTAAGTTGATACATGCTGCTGGCTTGCCTGTCATCTAACCTTGCCATAGAATTGAGAGCATTGAGGTTCAGCAGGAGGGTCCGACCAAAATCGATCCCATCGGCTCCTTCAAGGACGCTGGCGTCCATCCCGCCATGCTCGAGAACATCGAGCTTTGTGGCTATGAGAACCCGACGCCAATTCAAAAGTTCACTGTTCCCTCAATCTTAATGGGACACGATGTCATTGGCATCGCGCAAACAGGTATGTGTGGCCCTTGAGGTACTTACCGGCATCACTAATTTGCATTTAGGATCCGGCAAAACTGCTGCGTACCTTATCCCCATTCTCAGCAAGCTCATGGGCAAGGCCAAGAAGCTTGCTGCGTTTCGTCCCAACCCCTTGACGTTCCGTGAGGGGCTTGATGAGGTCACTGCTGAGCCGCTTGTGCTCATTGTGGTTCCCACTCGTGAACTGGCGGTTCAAATCTTCAATGAAGCTCGTAAGCTTTGTTATCGTACCATGCTACGTCCCGGTGTCGTTTATGGGGGTGTTCCTGTAAAGGAGCAGACCTCTCTTCTGCAGAAAGGATGCGATGTCCTGATCGGAACACCTGGGCGCCTGGTGGACTTTATTCAACGCCCTAAAGTCTTGACCCTGCGACGCCTGCGTTACATGGTGATTGATGAGGCCGACGAACTCCTGAATGACGACTGGGCCGAGGAGCTTAACCCAATCTTGTCCGGTGGTGGTAAGCATAACCATATGCATGCGCAGACGATCAGAAACTAATCATTCAGCAGAACAGGATGAGGGCAACGTCAAGTTTAGCCTTTTCTCTGCCACGTTCCCCAAGTCCGCTCGTGACCTGGCCAAGAACTATCTCGCGGCTTCTCATGTCCGATTCCGTGTTGGCCGTGCCGGAAGCACTACTTCCAACATCAAGCAAATTGTTCTGCAGGCCGAAGCCCCCCAGAAGAAGGAGCTTTTGGTCAAGCTACTTGAGGAAATGCATGGTATTCGTACCATCATTTTCGTGAACAGTCGCCAGGCTGCTGACAACTTGGACGATTTCCTGTTCAACATGCATTTGCCAGTCACATCGATGCACAGTGATCGGACCCAGCAGGAGCGAGAGGCCGCGATGCGGGCTTTCCGCTCTGGAAATGCTCCAATCCTCATTGCTACCGGAGTGACTGCCCGTGGCATTGACGTGCAGAATGTCCTGCATGTCATCAACTACGATATGCCATCTATCGACTACGGCGGCATCGAGGAGTACACTCATCGGATTGGTAAGATTATCCTCTTCTATCTGGAACTCCCTAACTAACATGACTAGGCCGAACTGGTCGCATCGGCCATCGCGGTGTGGCCACGTCTTTTCTTTCAGAGCGTGATGAGCCGATGGCCAGTGTTCTCACCCGAACACTCCTGGAGACTAATCAGGAGATCCCTGACTTCCTCCAGCAGTATGTTCCCAAAGGTGAAGCTCGCAACAATTTGAAGTTTGAGGCAGACTCGGACTTCGACCCCAGCGATTACGCTGGGGCTGGTGACGCTGGCGGCGCCTGGGGAGAGGATGCTGGCAACAATGCTGGCGATGCCCCTGGCGGGAATGCTTGGGGTGCTGACACGGCTGCTCCCGTTGCCGCTTGGTAAATTTGAGCTCTTGAGCGGATAAGTGGTCAAGCTATGAATGAAGATGTTATCGACTTCATCGGACATGCGATTTTGGGACAGGGTGAGCACAGCTTGCAGTTACTGGAGGGCAGAAAAGGAAGCATTGTTGAAAAGGATGTTTCGACGAATGTGATTGTTCTAGGAGATCTCCTAGGTAGATAGACGCACAGAATTTCGCTGAATGGTACCTTGGTGCCTTATCTGTGCCTTTGCCTACGTTAAATGTGTTCTGTTTAGCCTTCGCTTTAGGCAGTGGGGAGGGAATATAAGAATCCTTCAGCATCTCTGAAATCGCTGAGTCACACGCACAATGGACGTCAGAAATCAATGGTAAATGCTTTTCTATTGCAGAAATCGTAAAGCCTTGTTCATGCTCACATTACACACAATCTCGTGCTATATAAGAAATCCTTGGATAAAAAAAGATGAGGGCAGCCGGTTGATGGCCGCCATGTAATGACGCCGGTCCCAGATGATAAACAGTTGCTCGAATTTGTCATGACCAATCGCAAAAAAAAAAAAAAAAATCGCTTTCCCTTTTGATCTTTTTCCTCTCATTCTTCCTCTTCTTAGACAACGGGACCGGCCTTGACAACGTCCTCGGTGGCCTCGCTCTCATACTTGGTGAAGTTCTCGCGGAAGAGCTTGCCCAGCTTGACAACTTCGGTCTTGAAGCTGTCCTCGCCAGCGGTCCAGGCCTTGGAGGGGTTGAGAAGCTCTGAGGGGACGTTAGGGCAGGTCTTGGGAACCTGGAGGTTGAAGACCTCGTAGTTCTCATACTCGACGTTGGCAAGTTCGCCAGAGTGGATGGCATCGAGAATGGCACGGGTGTACTTGAGGGGGCATCGCTTGCCACCCTGAGCAAAACCGGCACCGACCCAACCAGTGTTGAGGAGCCAGGCGTTGGCCTTGTGAGTCTCAATCTTGTCGGCAAGCATCTTAGCGTACTTCATGGGGTGCAGAGCAAGGAAGGGCTGGGCGAAGCAGCTGGAGAAGGTAGCCTGGGGCTCGGTGACGCCGTCCTCAGTACCGGCCATCTTGGAGGTGTAACCAGAGATGAAGTGGAACATGGTCTGGTTGCGGTCGAGCTTGGAGATAGGGGGGAGAACACCGCGGGCGTCGCATGTGAGGAGGATGATGTTGGAGGGGGAGTTGGGAGACAGGCAAGGAATCTTGGCGTTGGAGATGTACTCGATGGGGTAGGCACATCGGGTGTTCTCAGTGAGGGTGGCATCGTCGTAGTCGACCTCACGGGTGAGAGGGTCGAAGACGACGTTCTCGAGGACGGAACCGTATCGGATAGCGCCAAAGATATCGGGCTCCTTCTCGGCGGACAGGCCAATGGTCTTAGCGTAGCAACCTCCCTCAATGTTGAAGACACCGTTGTCGGACCAGCAGTGCTCGTCGTCACCAATGAGAGCTCGGTTGGGGTCGGCGGAGAGAGTGGTCTTGCCAGTTCCAGAGAGACCGAAGAAGAGTGTGACATCGCCGTTCTTGCCCTCGTTGGCAGATGAGTGAAGGGTGAGGACGTTGTGCTTGATAGGCATCTCGTAGAAGAGGACAGTGAAGACACCCTTCTTCATCTCACCAGCGTACTCAGTACCGAGGATGACCATCTCCTTCTGCTCGAAGTTGATGGCAACGGAGGTACCAGAGGTCATACCCTCGGTGTATCTGTTGGCGGGGAACTTGCCGGCATTGTAGATGGTGTAGTCGGGGTGGAAGTCCTTGAGCTCCTCTCGTGAAGGCCGGATAAGCATGTTTCGCATGAAGAGAGCATGGTAGGCACGGGCGCAGATAACTCGAACTCGGATACGGTACTTCTCGTCCCAGCCGGCGAAACCATCGATGACATAAATACGGCTTCGTGTGTTGAGGTAATCGACAGCACGTTCTCGGTTGATCTTCCAGACCTGCAGTGATAATATTGTCAGTCATTAATTCTAAAAGCTGAAGCTGTGCAATGAGATCATCCATGGGAACATGACAAACGGCAGCCTTTCCAGGAATGGTAAAGGGCAGCCGTGTCGGGAAAAATCGTGGTCGGGGAGAAAAGAGGGGCTTGTCACGGCCGAAGGCTTCGGGGGACGGGACTTGGTGTCTCGGTCTGAAGCCGTGAGCAATTGCCAGAGGGGAAGGTGAGCGTGTGAGAACTTTGCGGGGTCAAGGCCCAGCGATTGCCGATCCCATGACACCCTCCCTCAACTTCTTTAGACCCTCCCCGGAAAGACCAGGGGAACAAGCGAACCAGGTCCAATAGCGCTAGGCCAATGAACCACTAGACAAGTCCTCGGCCAAGCATCTACCAACCAGCGACCAGGCAATTGGGTAAGAGAATAAGCACCAGTGGACAAGCCATCAAAGCCATGACGCTCATGCTCCGGGTATCCTCGGGGGAAGGCCAATTGAAGTCGCTGGAATGGAGATGCTCTTCCGGCGCGGGTCTCGACGTTTTGTTTCGGTTCGCTCATCTTGGTTATGGGCGTAAAGCTCGTGATGTAGGCAAATTTTCTCGTGTTCCCAGGGCTGGGAAACAGGAGTCAAGATGACACGCCACGGCCAACTAGTCACAGACGATCCGATCGTGTAGAATGTATCAAGGAAATTGCTGATTTAATTCTTACCTCCGGAGTCATGGGCTTGTTGACAGGTCCCCACCTATTGTTCTCATGTTAGTTTGTTTACTCATGACGATTCATTTGCGCAACAGACGAAACTCTGTTGCCGCTATCCGGGTTATCACTTACCAGATGTTGTCCTTGGAAGAAGCCTCCTCGACAATTCGCTTGTCAAGGGGAGATCGACCAGTCTTGGCACCAGAGTAGGCAGTCAGGGCACCGCTGGAGGTGATAGCGGTACCGGTCTCGTAGACAAGAGCATCCTCGTAGAGGGCAGCAACTGAAGGGTTGGGAATCTGAGACATCACATGTTAATGACAATCTATTTCGCTGTTGACTGGAGAGCTTCTTACAATGGCGACACGGTCATAATCGATGTGAGCCTTGTCGTGGAGCTCCTGTTCCAGCTCGGTGTGCTCCTGGTGAGGACTGTAAAGCCCATGTTAGTGAAACCATCTGTGTGTGACTGATCAAGTATCATGAGGAACGTACGTAACACCGGTAGGGTGGAGGGAAGTCTTGTTAACGTTGTTGGGAAGCACTGCAATAAAGTCAGTAATCATATTGAGACTCGTGCAACGGTAGCCGTTTTGTTTGGTGCCCGGTCATAGAGAGTGAGAGAGTGGCAGAGGGGAGTAGTCGTGTGAGGGTATCGTGACAAGACAGCTCAACTGTCAATGGAGGGACAAAGATAAGACTTACTCTTGAATAAACCGGTTCCTGAAGCCTTGATCTGTGTGCTTGGACCTTTGAGAAGTTGATTTGAATAGAGAGAAGCACTTCCTTTGACGGGGTCATTCATGGCTTTTATAAAAGCTTCACGAGCAGCTCGAGATTTGGTAGTGTACGCCCTGGGGTGTGAGGTTCGCGGTGTGCTCCTCCACAAGATAGATAGTGTCCGCTTGCCGGGGTCAGACCCGAGGATGGATAGGGACGGGGACGGATTGGGAGCGAGGCTGTGACTGGCAGAGACAAGCGCGTAGTGGAGCCGGCGAGGCGTTGCAGGTGACGGGCACGATATTATACCGGAAGAGACCTCTTGGTCTTGGTACAAGGTGACGGGATAGGACACCTGGGCCTTGGCCTGGGCTTGAATTTGGGGCCGTACCCGAAGACACGATCTGGAAGCCAGCTCTAATGATGGGATATTGCGGGACGGAGGGGGTCACGAAACGTAACCCAACCCCGGTCCAAACTCTTGGAACAATGAGCAAAGCGTAAAGGTTTGGCGGGGAAGATTAAAGACTAAGGCCCAAATCCAGGAAGATGCCGGAAGACGGCAACGACGATAGCAGTGGTCAAGGTGTTCAATAACGGGGGAAATAACCAAAACAACTGGGTAGCAAAAAAATGGACGAAAGGATCCAATCCTTGGTTGGAGCTGCTGGCCTCGACGTGGATGTGGATGATGCCGTGCGAATAGCGCCTTTACTTCTGGACGTATCGAATTGACGTTGTTGTGACGGCAAGACACGGTACGGTACGGTAGGATTACTGTGTTTCCCCAAGACGCTTGATCTCTTTTCCTTCAGGTGGTGGTGGTGGTGAAGATTGAATGGCAAGCAAGCAGCTGATAGTCACGTTGTTGATGGTAAAAGGGTAAAAGGCAGGAAACCGTGATGACAACCATGACGGTACAGTACCTACTGTAATGCAAGGTAATGTAGGTAAGTATTTTCCCTCCAGATATTCTTATATACGGGCTTGCAGCCGCCTGATTGAGTACCTTACTTACATACTGTAAATTCTCCAAATCTTACCTGTAACCGCCTCTTAGTTCTGGAGACTGGACAGCTAAGTTCACAAAAAATCTCCCTGCTCTTTTCCTTACTGTCCGAGTCATGAGGCTATCGTCTTATTCGTGATGCATTTTCAGCAAATGTGTTGTCATTGATCGCCGGTCCCAGCCCAAGGAAGGGCCCCAAACTAAAATACCACAGCGACACGAGCGAGGCCCGCGATATTCCGGGACAAGAGACTCGGCTGCATTTCAATTACACATTGAATACTTTCTAGACCCCGTTTTGCATGCATGCATATAGGTACGCACATGCTTGCAATGCATACAGTACTGTTGGTTATACGACTCGCTGTTGACGTCGACGTTGGCAACCATAACTAACTGAAATGCTATGCCTGTATTATCGCGAATGCTTATACATGTCCTGTGGTCCGGGCCACCTACCGTGCCCCTGCCGGCTCGTAACTACTCGCAAGGGCCGGGTCGCAGTTATCATCATATCTCACTATCATCGGGACAGTACGGGGATAGTTATCAATGAGCTCTTCGAGGGGTCAAGTTGACGAGGTATTCGGACATTGAATTCCTTTAGGTTTCGGGACTACTGTAGGGGTCGGGACTACTGTAGGGGTGAGGCCTGCAACCCTCGTTGGTCTTTATCGCGAGGGTGTGCCCGATTGGACAAGGGGTTTGTTGGTCCTGGGTGGTCTCTTGGTACATGCAATACAGATGATGATATTTCCTTACTCGCTCGTCTGCCTGCTTGTAGTGGATGGCGATGGAAAGCTGTACATACTGCACATGTGGGTTGGCATTGAAGGCGAATGTTACACCTCATTGGCGACTAATCGTCAAGTACTCTATCTTGGCGAGGGGAGGCAAGAAAAACTTAGGACCCTCTGTCCTGAATGACAAAAAGACTTTGATAGGTTTAGTACGCTTCAGCAGACCTTGGGTCAGCTAATTTTGGCACCTTGGCTTGATGTCAGAAGGTTTCTTACTCCCCGGGCCCTGGTAGGAAAAGCCAAGACTGTAAAGGCGGGAAACCAATCTGCATCAAAACGATTGGGTTACGTGCTGTAACGCTTACACTGACCGATGCTGTCTCTCTTCCATGCAAGTCAGCAGACTATGAAATTTGAGGAAAAGACCAAAAACAGATCATGGAGAAGCAAGCTCGCCAAGGCTGCTTCTGGGGATGGGAAGCGGTAAGGAGCAAAAGGGGGATAACTCAAGTGAGCAAGCTAGGGCTGAGATCCAGATTGCGGAGAAGAAGAGGGAGGTACTTAGGCAGAAAAGAGCGACAACACCGAGCCTCACCTCAAACCCGTCGGTATACGATGTCAGTGCTGCTGAAACTCGTTGGTCACCAGACAGGAACAAACAGGGAGAGTGTGGATACGGCACGGAGAGAAAAGGATCAAGTTTGACGCTACGGCTCCGCAGGCGAGAATGGAGAGCATCTGGCATGTATCTGGATTCAAGCTGCAAACAAGTTCAAGATTGGTGTAGCTCCAGCTGCTGGCACTAATATGTGCTTCGAACAGAAAGAGTTACAATACATGGCAAGGCAAGGCAAGATACATTGGGTAGCTAATACGTAGACTGAAGTTGAGATGTTGGATGAAAGCATGCCGTGTTTGCTGATGTTGTAAGTGAGAATGAATCGGGTTGTAAATGACAGATTCAATATGCAGTTGCAATTGTTCCTTCCTTCCAAGTTACCCTGGGGTCGGGTCTACCCCGCGATTCACCAATGACAGGTTTTATTGTTTGGGGCCAGGTATTCCCACTGCTGAAAAAACTGAGAGCTGTACCTTCCCCTTATCCCCCAGAACTTGGATGATCTCCTGCAGGCGCCATCGGGAACCGTCAACTTACACCTAGCTTCCCTTCCAGCACTGAAGCATTACAGTAGGGAAGGAAGGTTTCTTTTGTCAACCTGCTGTCATAAGGTAATTCACGACTTAAGTTAGTAACTTAGAATACCTGCAGATGAACCCAAGGAACTAACCTTTGTTTCTTCCACTTAACTTCTGTTCTTGGATCACGATCGTCGTTTGCGTCTTCTCAATTTCTCAAAGTCTGACGATGTTTTGTGCCTGGCACTAACTAGCACGACATTCAACTGGGACTCTATTTCCGTCACCTCGGATGAATTGTCGATATTCAGCTCTGAACAATGTGGAGGCTTCTAGACTCCGGCACTCTCGCTTACCCTTCCCTTGCGCCTTTCAACACCAGCCTGGGGATACTTTTAGAACAGACTCTGCACATGACTCCAGTTACCCAGTCAAGATCAGTCATGACTTGAAAAAATTTCGATTTATTGGACTAGAGTCCCAGGGCCTGGCTTAGTGACCTGTCTCACTGACCCTTGGAGTCGATTGTGCTCCTCTTTTGCTTCGCCCCGCAACTCATCTCGTCGGTCAGTATCAGTTGTCAGGCAAAACAACAGAAAGTCACGATAATGCAAAAAGCTTCCCGTGGGTAGCCTCTACCGGGATCTGGGTGACGTACAGACCAGAACCTGCATTCCCTGCCTTTCTCCATATGACTCGAATTTTACGATCGGCGACTGTGATTGGCCTCATGCTCACCTTGAATGTACACGCCCCTCTGCTGGTTCTCACCTTTTCAAACCGTCTCTCTGAAGATTCCGACATTATCCGAGTGTCCGTTTCTGACCGTTTCTCCGCTCAGAGCCTCCATATAAATTACGTTTTTGGGGCTGGGCAGCTGGGGTTCAAGAACTGCGTGGGGAAATGGGGCTGCGGGGGCTATTCTTCTCACAAGAGAAGCACATCACAGTTTAGGGATAATGTCACACCCGGTACGACTATTGTTCCCGTTGCGGGCGCCTGCCTACCATGTTTCGGCTAACTTCCTGACTATCGTGCTCCGTCACCCGGCTCCGTCTCCTCCGTATGCCTCCGGTATGCGATGTCAACCACGATGTCAACCACTCTTGCTCACCTTGATCAAGCTTGCGATGCAGGTCCCTGTCCATACATACATGCTCAACTTCATGTTATCTTTTGAGATAACAAACTAATATATGACGTAGCGTCGATCACTGCTGTGCGTCCGTTGCAGTAAAACTGACATCCCCTTCCGCCCGACCTTCAAATTCCCATGAAGTATCAGCGCAGTTCGCGACTACCTTGATCCTGGTCACTGCATATTGCTTCAGGTTTGATCATGATAATGCAATATCAGGAACCGCTGTATGGTCTGGCATCGATCAGTATTTCCAAAGCTGATCCACCTAGAACCCAACGATGTTCCGTACACCTCCGTCCTCTCGGCAACCTTCCGAAAGGACTTCCGTAACGAGACCGTTGTGTTACTGGGGCTCACTCACCTTGGAATACATCAACACGACATACAGTTTTCTACCGTATCCTGATTCATCTGTCACCCCCAAACTCCCGATCCGCTGGGCCGCTGCCAGCCAGCCAGCGCCGTACCGGGATCCGCACCCGCAACTGCATCCGCAATACCTGTTCCCTTCCTTACATGGATATGGATATGCATCATTCTTCCCCATACTCATCTCGGAATTCCATTCGGTCACCGCTTCTCAACTCTGGAATAGTGATGTAGCGTCCTGTAACGCTTTCCTTGGACCGTCCCGACTTTTCCTCGTGCTCATAAACCTCGCTAACAAACTTCCTTGCTCCAACCCCTCGATCATGATAGCCCATCAACCAAACGCCATCAAGCCCATGCAAATATCCTCCTTTGGGTCTCCGTCCCGTTGCCGTTCACTAACTGACCTCGGAGACCGTCCATCAAAGTCGAGATCCCTGCAATATCTTGCAGCAGGAGACTGGGGTTACGTATCGTGCATCAAGGCCTACATTGTCAATTATCGTGACTTCATGCAGATTTCTAAGGGGGTGTCAAGAGACGACGGCGAAAACTCTCCTCTTGCCGAGCCTGTGCTTTACATGATTCACCGGCTCTGAGTTTTCCTCTAATCATAGGCTGCCTCTCGACTCAGACCTCAGGTAGACGATAACTTCTCGGTTTGTTATTTTCGTCGGTCTTTCACTTTTTTCCCTCCTGTTTCAGTATCATGATCTTGCCTCAGTTGCTTCGATCCTCAATGTGTCTCACCGCGTTGAATGGCTATTATAAGCACACATGCTGTGTTTCCTGTCCCCTTGTATGGACCTCATTCTTTTCGTCTATCGGTTTCAAAGACAGCATTGTTCCCAACATTTGGCTTTCAGCTAGCTCTCTTTCAAAGAATAGCATTTTATGTTGAAGGTGTGAGAGTCATGATTTATTTGCTATGTCAAGAAGCCATCCATACCGCACATGAGCAAGGCAAATAGTGTGTCATGATTTCTTTCATCCTCCTTTTTTGTTCTCACTTGCTTGTCTATATACACTTGAAGTACGGAGAATGCATGGCAGCCATCATAATATCGCCTACTGACTCTTCTTTCATGTCATCATTTTCGATGTCCCTCTGGCGGGTAACACAAGCGGCCTTCCTATCATCCTATAATTCCGGCACCGCGTCCCTGGATAAACCCGTAACTTCCCCAGCGCCAAGCCGTCGAAACCGTGATGATTTGTGAAGATGATTGTGGTGAATGTCCATTACATTTCCCCTGTATTTTTGCTCATGGCGTGACCTTTATTGGTCTCACATAATCGCAACTGTGCGCGGACCGGAAACAGTCATCATTCATTTAAGCCTCATTGAAGATGAGCTTCGTAATCTTGCCGATAGCAATGGTTTGTCCCTGTGCGTATATCATGTTAGCTATCTGATATCCGAATATTGAGGCACTCCCTATGACTCTTGCCGCCACGCCTTGACGGCAGTGGTCTCTTGGCCATCTGGGGACGAGGCACCCAAAAGTATGGGGGTTAGTAGAATGGAGAATGGGCGTGTTGGGGCTGGGGGGTGAATAAAGCCTACCTGGTCTCGCAAGGTGAAGCGACCCATCTGGGGATAGTCCTCGAACTTCTCCACGCACACAGCGCCTGCTCCGCCAATCACTTGCATACGGGCGATAATACTGTCGCCCTTCTTGGCGTGTGTAGGGGGGTTCTTGCTCTTGCGGTTTGTTCCCTTTTGAAGCTTGTGTAGAAGGGCTGCGAATGTTACCTCCTCAATGGCGGAGTGGACATGCAGCACGCAGTTGAAACCGGCAGTCAGAATACTCTTGAGCTCCAGGATACGGATCTGGGCCTCAAATTCAGCGACAGTGTGCACCAGCCTCTTTGGCGAGCAGAGCACGAATCCGGGCAAGATATCGTCCTCCTCGATACCCTTGAGCCTTATTCGCACTTGGTCACCGCACTGAGCTAGCTGAACCTCCTCTTCCTGCTCGCCGTAGACGGCGGCAGCTTCTACGTTGGTCTTGTTGGGCATCATGATCATGTTCATACCCTTCTTGACAACACCAGCCTCAATCTTGCCTTCCACCATCGTACCAAGATCACGGTACTTGCCATTGATGGGCAACATGAAAGGGGCGTTGACCTTGCGTTCGAGAGCCTTCATGCTGTCAAGATACTCGAGCAACGCGGGACCATCCCACCAGGGAGCGACATCCTTGGGGATGCGGGTCTTAATACCCATCATTTGCTGAGCGGCGATAGGTAGGAAGTAGACATCAGTCTTGAGGTTATAGCCAGTGCCCTTGAGGAACTGAGCGAGCTTGGTGGTACACTCTTGGTATCGCTCGTGAGACCACTCCACGGTGGGGTCGTCCATCTTGTTAACGGCAACGATGAGTTTGTTGACACCCTGTGTCTTGGCCAGCATGGCGTGCTCACGGGTTTGTCCACCTCTCTCGAAACCCGTCTCGTACTCGCCCTTTCGGGCGGAAATAACGAGGATACCAACATCGGCCTGAGAGGCACCTCCAATCATGTTGGGGACATACATCTTGTGACCGGGGGCATCGAGGATACTATAACGGCGCTTCTCGGTCTCGAAGAAACCACGGCCAACCTCGATGGTCTTTCCTTGTGTTCGCTCCTCCTTGTTCAGATCCATGACCCATGACAGGTACCAAGACTCGCGGCCCAAGTCCTTGGCCTCCCTCTTGTACTTGTCCATGGTTCGCTCGTCGACCATACCGGTAGCATACAAGATCGAACCACCAAGAGTTGACTTTCCGGCATCAACGTGTCCCATGAAGATGATGTTGACGTGCTCCTTGCCGTAAATTTCCTTGAGAGTCTCCTGGTCGACATCGGCGGCCTGCTCCTTTTCGACGGCATCAACTTCTCGGGCGGCGACCTTCTTCTCACCAGCGGTGGGACTGTTGCGACCAGAGCCAGGGCTTGGTGAGGTCTTACCAGAGGTCTTAGCGGTGGCAGCCTTACCGGCCTTCTCGCCTGTCTTCTCGATGGCCTTTACGGCTGCGGCCTTCTGGCCAGCCTCGGGCTTATCGGTAGGCTCAGCCTTGGGGGGTTCTTCTTGCTTGACGGGAGTAGCAGCGCCGGTTCCTGAGATGGAGAGGACCTTCGTCTTGGGCTTGGGACCAGAAGCATCGCCGCTGATGCTGATCACCTTGGGCTTAGGGGCGGTAGCGGCAGCAGGCTGACTGGGGGCAGCAGCGGGAGCATCGGCGGCAGGTCGTTGAGCAATCGTGGGAGCAGCGGGCTGCTGAGGTTGTTGCTGCTGCTGTTGTTGGCCATACTGGGGATAGCCACCGCCTGCTGCTTTGTGTTAGTAGGTCATAGTCAAGGATCTCGGCGGATTGTGAATTTTTTTTTTTTTGGCGCAAGTGTCATACCATAGCCTTGGTTGTTGTAACCACCGTAACCCTGGTTGTACTGGTTGTAGCCCTGCTGAGCACCGTATTGGGGGTAGTAGCCTTGCTGATAGTATTGCTGTTGCTGCTGCTGCTGGTATTGAGGTGCATATCCTCCATATGCTTGGCCGGGCTGGAATGAAGCAGCACCAGGCTGGAAAGAGGCGATGCCAGGTCGGAAGCCTCCTTGCGCGGGGGCGGGGTTGTTCATGTTGAGCTGCTGCTGAGCCTGCTGAGCGAGGTTCTCATCCTGAGCAGCGGGATCGTCCTCCCAAGAATTAGGTGTCGCCATTTTGATGTGCTTGACGGCGGTGGGATGTGTCGCGTAGTGGGGGGCGGAGGAGGGAGAGTAGGGAGAGGAGAGGAGAGAGGGTTTTGCGATCACTTGTTAAGGTCTGGATGGGGTTGCGGATTTAAAAAGGCCCTAGATATGCAAGCAACCTGTCTGTGGAAAATGGGGCTTGTGTTTTTTCTTTTCAATTATCAAGCGATGAGATTATGCCAAGTGGTTTGAAAAATGGGGAAGGGAGATAAAATAAATTCTAACCCTTGGCCCGGCAGAGATGTCAAGTTTGGTCTGTAAAATATGAGTTTTAGGCACCAAAGACGCCCAACAACTTATATTGATTCTGTGAATATCCTTAGGTTCCTTGTGTTTTGCTTGGTGGGGGGAGGCAAAGAACCAGGCAGCCTAGGTTTAGACTGCGAAAATTATTGCCCCGCTATAGATATCATGACGCTGGACCAACTGTCCAGGCAGGGTAGGACCTTTATCCTCAGTGACGAAAAGACTTGGGCAATTTAGCCTAAGCTTAGGGGATCCTTTACTATGTTTATTTGGGCATCCTCTTCTAAAGTCTTATGTTTTCTTGCTCCCCGAGGGCCTGTAGCCTCTTCAACCTCATGTCCTGAGGGTAAGGTAGTTCAGGGGATTGATACTGTGCGCGCTCGTCAACTCACACGTACGTCTATTAAAGAATGGACGGGACGGACCAGGCAGAATCAGGTGTTTATTGTTACAAGCAACTCAGGGCATTTGCCAGTACGTATTACAATGCGTTTGTATACTAGGTTTCAGCCTTATGACTCGTCTTTTGACTCATCTCATCATCTGAGTGAGTTCAAGCCCAATGACGGACTGGGTATCGACACCAGCCACAAGCAAGCGCTGCACGTGCCATACATACCTTAAGGACCTTGCAACGAGGGGCATGGTCTTAATACTCGCACTGTACACGTTGCCCCCCTCTATATTCAGTGTAAGTGCCCGAAACCTACGCCTAAGCTAGGCAGTACCTAGTTTATGTGTTGGCGGTCAATTAGGTTACGTGCAGTGAACAACGCTGCTAACGAGCTGCAGCCACCAATCCAATGCGACATGGAACTCTCATAAGGGGACGTGCAATCTTTTGTTTGTCTAGGTATTCTCTCGACCTAAAATTTCGCGAACCCTTCTCTTCTATCGACATTTCTACCGGCGCTTCTAAGCATGATACAGTATTCGATAAGGGCAAGTCACGAACGTCCTGGTCATGGATGAGTTCCTCGCAACAGTTGGCGTTCAAGCCATGAGATATGCCATTCGCTCCGGTATCGCCCTAACATCGTCGTATGCTGTCGGTCAATGTTCAAAACTACTCAAGTCAGTTGAAGACAAGACTGTCCATGCAGAACTCAAATCGCTAAGAAACTTGCTTGATAGCAAAATAAAGGTGCGTCATAAGGCATAACGTTATTCATTCGTTGCTCTGGGGTACCTAGTGCTTGAGACCTAACCTATCACCATCGCAGATCATCTCACCAGCCATAGACTTGATCGAGTTCAAGTAAGCACCCCATTCGCTCATCAACTACCCAACTAGGTAGTTGGAGCTATTTCTCCTAGTCCGATTCTAACACTCCCAACTAGGTCAGGTCGTGGAAATGTATTTCTGGAATCAGCAACTCCCCTTGCGAAATCATTGCACAAGGACATTGTCTCGCTGGGCCGTCGCATAGAGTCAGCAACTACTATCTGTTCAAACTCAAGTAGTGACAATGCCCAGACACGTTCACCATCTGCCAGCCACGATAGCCAGCTCGCTATCATCACCACAATAAAGGGCCTGCTGGACCGAATCGATCGTGAGATCCCGCTACTGCAGTTGGCCATTACTGCTTCTGGGGAGAGCCTTTCCACATCTCTACCTGCTGGCATATCACCATCCAGACTGTTGCAGGCCAGCACACTTCTCACTGTCGGTGACACACAATTCGCACAAGATCCAAATAGACCAGTTCAAATTGGCCCAGTCTTTACTCTATCGCTCTACATGCTCTTTCTCGGACACGCTTCCACATTGACGCCGCACACCACCTCTCAAGCTGCAGACACCACAGTCTCTACTGATGGTCACTGTTCAGAAACGTCAAGCATTGGGACTGGGTACGGGTTAGGGGATGAGGAGCGGAAGCCACTGTGGCAGGAAGTATTACACAAGGCACGAGTTCGCATCTGCAGAACCCGCAAGGACTTCTACTTTGACAGTAAGCGAGGCTATTGTGCGAATCTGTTGAAAGACCACGATTTTCCCCTTCCAGCTCCTGAATCGACCGGTGGGGGAGAGTATGCATACCACCTGGAGGTTATCGAAGACCTTGACGACGGTCGACTCCACGATGACGAGCATAATATTCAGCCATACGACGACATTCCTCGAGCAGGCATTCGCGAATCCATTCCTGTACATCAGTTTTCCAAGATATTTTACACGGATACAGGCAGGATTTTGAACATTGGTTCCGCCACTGACAGCGAGCAAAGACCAGTCTTGCTTTTGAAAAGAGACACTCAAGCTCTGCCGGCCCACCGGGAAACCGATACTGTCGGTGGGTTTCTTGAAGGACTCGAGGACGATGACAAGAGCGAGACATCAATTACGGCGAGTGATGAGGACGATCAAGCCGAAATCGACAGGCAACTTCTAGAGGGTCTCAGACGCCCAGTACTGGAAGACAGCAATGTCGTGCCGGTGAGCGAGCATTTTTTCAAGTGGAAATTCCCGTCACATCTAGATCCGGAGTGGATGGCCCTCGAGGTGTACGAAGAAGATGACGAAGATGATGTGGGGGAAGATGACGACACCGACTCGGTGGGTTCAACTAGGCTCGAGCTGCCAAAGTGTATGACATCAAAGCCGGGTACGCCTCGTGACAGGAGATCTTTAGACTCGACTGTCGTCGATCAAATTAAGAGACTATCTTTGAACAGCCCTGATAGACTGGGCTCTCTACAAGCGGTCACAGCAGCCGAGACAGAGAACTTTGTCGCTCGATCGCCATTTGGGGCGATCACGACATCTCTATCTCTAATGGAGATGCTGATACGACTGGCTAGTCTCCAGGAGTTTCAGCAGACATCTCATCTGTCTATTCCTGACCACATTCTCACTTTCTTCCTGGAGGAGACTTCAACCACAGGGCTAATTGGCGAAACGCAGTGGAGGGCTCGGAGCGAAGCAAAGCGTCGTATGGGATTTGATCCCTATACCGACGCGCCAACGAAGTAGTTAATAATTTCTACAGAAATCTGATAACTACATGCAATTTGACTCGGAACAGCCACTACTAGTGCAAAGCTATATGATATTCCATCGTAATGTCAACCATTCACTTACTGCGAGGACATTGAGACGATTAAATCTAGGATGAATTGGGATCATCCATACTCTGAGCAACTATGATCACTTCTTTATACATATGATATGTACGGTATGTTGAAATATGTCAATTTCAGGATGGTGGTCTATGGTGATTACTTGTCCGGGCGTATCGAGTTGCACGGAGGTGTTTAGAGGTTGACGACGAAACATGATGACACAACGAGAAACATTGCGCGTTTCTGCAATCCGGTTCTACTGCCTCCTCGAAATATCATACACTTATATATATATTTCAGCCAATTGAGCTACTCTGAAGTCTCGTTGAATATATGTGGTGAATATTTTTGTTTTGCGAATAACTTACCCTATGGTGACGACATCGTTTGAGAGACAGGTAACACTTTCGGCGACCAAGTTTCATATCTTATCGAACAGACATACAACTCCTATATCAACTTCTACCCAACAACAAGTGAACCAGTCAATTGGGTAGAGAACAGAGCTTTTTATCATAGAAAATGGCGCCTCTCGTTCCTCGGTTCCATCTCTTTGAGATTGACGATCAAACTTGGTACGTAATTGGACACCAAGCTCCACCAGCTCCAGAGCTTCGTCAACCCCAATATCCATCCAAGCTCTACTCTGAAGCTTCAACTGCCCGAGCCTGGAACAAGCAGCTTCAGGATACTAGACCGACATGTAACTGCTATAACAGCGTCAATGGTACTAACAAAGCACCAGGTTTCCCGCCTTTCTTCGTGCTCGCGTCCAAGATGGCCTTACACGCGCCTGGCTCTCCAACACGCCTCTTCAGTCCCAATCTCCCGCGAGTCTCAGCGCTCAAGTCCTGATCAAGCAGCTCAACACGTCTCTACCCGATTATACTTACATCGATTTCTGTGCCGGCGGTGGTGGACCCACGCCCTCGATAGCTCGCACCGTCAACGCGCATCTTCAGTCTCAGGGATCGGATCCTGTTCGCTTTATCCTTACGGACTTGCACCCAAATGTCGAAGCCTGGGAACAGGTTGCCCAGAAGAACCCGCTGTTGACCTATGAACGCAACTCTGTCGATGCGTCGTCTGCTCCGGAGTATCTTGTCAAGAGAGATGATGGAACGAAGCCTTTCAGGCTATTCAACCTGGCGTTTCATCACTTTGACGACGACTTGGCCAAGGATATCCTGCGAGATACTGTCGAGACGAGCGAGGGACTTGCCATTTTCGAACTACAAGATCGTTCCTTTGCGAGCGTGTTGGCGGTCACGTTCTTAGGTATTGGCGCATTCTTCAGTGCTCCATTCTTCGCGCTCAAGTGGCGATCACCTGCAACATTCATCTTCTCGTGCCTGATCCCTATTCTACCGTTCGTTCTCATGTTTGATGGATATATCTCAGCGCTGCGGACAAGAACACCTGAAGAAGTTGAGACTTTGTTGCGGTCATGTGGTGCAGACACGAGCAAATGGGAGGTCAAGAGCGGTAGTGAGATGCACCTCTGGCCGTGCGGATATCTCAATTGGGTCATCTGTAGACCTGTTCGTAAAGGCTAATGTTACATATTCTAACATCGATAATGTACAAAGAAGTTTGCGACACCGCTATATATGTGGTTGCATCATCGAAACCACCAGTTGGCTGAGCAGTTCACTTCTCCATCCCATCCCACGCTCTTGACAGAATGCCAATAGCCTGCAGGGATGAACATGGAGTCGCCAGGCTCCAGCACAACCTCAAAAAGCCCTGCTGGTGCTTCATTGTCGCCCCAAACAGCATCATGCAGCTTTTCCCGTTCCTCGCCCTGCATCATATCCTCCGTTCGTAAGCGACCATTGTCTGTCTTTTCCATTTTAGCTTGCATTTCGCCGAATAGTGCCTGTCCCGCCTTTGGTAGCATGAGCCTGAGAACCTTGTCCCCGGAAAGCTGGCAGAAGAAGTTGGGGTTTGGATCTCGGTGTAGAGGTGTGTACGTCGGCACTAGGCCGAGCCATATGCTAGTGCCATATATGTCTCCCTTCCCAACAAATTTGAGGATTTTTGGCGTGGGAAGGTCATCCTGGAGGTCCTTGGGGAGATCCTCTATGGAGCACTGAGCAATATAGAGTGATATTCTCGGGAGCCCCATACTCAGCAAAACTTTGTTGAAGTGGTATATCTTATTGAAAAGACGGAGAGGTGCAGTGAATCGATAAAAGTCCCTGTTGGCTATGTTGTTGACGGTTTCGTCGACGACACCGTCAACCACAGCCTCCTGGTTGAAACAGTTGTCCCAACTCCTCACAATGGCATCATCATGGACATCTCGGTCAAGAGAGTCCCGAAACATGATGAGGCTGTCCTTCTGTTTCTGAGACGGAGCGTATATCTCATAAGTGACCATGGGATTGCGAAAGCGCCGGAAGTGCCGTGATAGAGGCTGCCGTGGAGTTCTTGTGTTGGCTGTGTGATATGGCTCTTCCTCGTCCATGAACCAGTTCTCCAACGCAGGTAGATTGGCAGCCGGTGAGCCCTGGTCTTTGGCAAAGACGACAGGCTTCTCGAGTTCAAATGATCGTGTGCGAAATGCTTCAGTGGTGGTATATTCCTCGGCTACTGCTACCAGTCTTGGTATTCCCTTTCTTGGTATCCCCTTTCTTGGTATCCCCTTTCTTGGTGATACTGTCTGACTGAAATATCGGCATAAAGGAACTGTCTTTGATATATGCCGACTCCATGGTGAGAAGGTAGATAGAACTTTGCTCATGATTTCTCTATTATCGATGGGAAGAGGTTCTTATGCAACGAGTTAGTAATGAGATGAGCTTGTCATAATATGTATTTTCTGTAGTTCCATTTGAGAATAGATCGACGTTATGCCCTGCATTCATCTAATGCATTGGTTGTGTTGGGTCACACTTTTACCACCATCTATCTACGAATCTTGAATATGAAAGACGAGATCTACGCATCGGAAGCGGCAAAACCCTGCCCCGAAGCAGGTACCGTTAGATAGAAGTGGAAACCAAAACCACCTTGAGATTTACTGTACTCTGTACCTATCTTTCTGTTTCTGTTGCACCAAAACTCTTCGTCCTGGCGCAATCGACGGAAGAGGAAATTTCTGTTCAATTATACAATCCAAGCTTCATTGCAACGGTATCTCTTTATAGTATATTATCGAAAATGCACTGATTTTCGGTGCATTAACTACTGCTGTTGTTTTTGGTGAAATCACATACCTCACCTACTAGGTACGGACCCCATAATAGCGGACACATCCCTACCAACACCGATCGACTTTAGCGTAGCGCGTGCACGCCCTTCACTGTAGGTTAGGTCAGGTTTAGGTGCTTTGTGCCCGTGGCTCGCGATATCTGCGCCCCTCAAAATACTCACCAACATCCATCACCCCGCCTCGAGGTAGCTTTACAGCTATCATATTGATACCGCGCCCTTCAGCACAGCACTTCAGCGCCCTCGTAACACCTGTAATTTTTCTCGCCTCTCCATTGCGATTCGTTTTATACCACGCCGCTGCTGAGCGCAATCCCTTGGCCCAGCCTTGTCAACTGGTACCCGTTGCCCCTCGACAACAAAAGAGACGACCACGATAGCGACACCATGTCGACCTCTTCGGGCGTCCCCGAGTCCTGGATATCCAGTTTCTGCTCTCTTCTCGGCCATGAATACTTTGCCGAAGTCTCGGAGGAGTTTATCGAGGATGACTTCAACCTGACAGGTCTGCAGTCCCAGGTTGCCATGTACAAGGAAGCATTGGAGGTATGTTTATCTTGTCTCGCAGGCGCGTCGACGTTTGCAGTTTTCTCTCTCAAAGGACCCAGAATTGCTAACGTTGTACCCCTGTCTCACAGATGATCCTGGATGTGGAACCAGAGGACGACGAGGAAGAGGAAGAAGAGGAGGAGGAAGAGGACGAGAACGAGTCAGACCCAGAACGCTTGACTAGAGCAGCCAGCGAGCGGAGGCATCACCGCATGGCCAGTGACTTGTCCGTCATTGAATCCTCTGCCGAGATGCTGTACGGCCTCATCCACCAACGCTTTATCTGCTCCAGGGCCGGCATCCAGCAGATGAGTGAGAAGTACGAACTAGGCCATTTTGGCTGCTGCCCCAGGACAAACTGTGACCAAGCTCGCACTCTGCCTGTCGGCCTCTCCGATATCCCCGGCGAGGATACGGTCAAGCTCTTCTGCCCGTCATGTTTAGACGTTTACGTCCCGCCCAACAGTCGCTTCCAAACCGTCGACGGCGCCTTCTTTGGTCGTACTTTCGGCTCTCTCTTTCTCCTTACTTTCCCAGAATATGACCTTACTAAGCGCGGTATTGAAGTGCTGTCATCCACGAGCTCTCGTGTTAACGAAGGCGATGGTCTCATCAACGGCATGTACGCAAAGAATATTGGCCCTGGTCTAGGCCGTGAGCGTATATACGAGCCTCGCATTTATGGTTTCCGCGTTTCTGAGAGAGCCCGCTCTGGCCCCAGGATGCAGTGGCTCCGTGAACGCCCCACAGATATTAACGAGCTCGACGAAGCCCGTCTCTATGCAGAACAGAACCCTGACTCGGAGGATGACGACGAGAACAGCGGTCAAGCTGGTGTGAATGGCAGAGTTATGGTTCGTCGACGCCCTCCTGGAAACGCTCGCCTTCGCCAGAGGCAGAACAACAATGGTAGCCCCATGGCTCTGTCCACTAATGGAGCAGAATCCGAGTTGTAGAGTGACGGGCGCATACGACCGGTCTCATATATGTCCCTTCGCGACTCCAGACCTGGTAGATGTTAGGACTGTCAACGAAAGATCCCAATCTTTTTTCAGGGGAAATTTTCGACATCAGACTACCTGGATATTTGGCAAAAATGCCTAATGACTGCATCATGGGAACAAGGCGTAGACGCACTGGAGACGCTTTAGGAAGGGCTAAGCATGATGGTGTCACGGGGTGGGAGGAAGGGTACCATTGGGATTTTGCTTTGCAGGATTAATGCATAGACGGCGTTGAACGTTTGATAGGTAGGCTATGGAAAATACACATCAAATGCACATTTATGACAACTCTGAGGAACCAATCAATACATGACTTGAGGAACTTAATGATATGTGTTCTTTAGCTTAGCACATTATTAGTTGTTGACATCTCAGGGGCTATGTGGTGCTCACTCGCCCATTCAAACTATCCAAGTTATGATGTGTTTTTCTTCATAGGCATTAGGCATGAGTTCTATGGATAGACATATACATGCTGTTACTCCTGATGCCTTTTCCCCTTGTCCTCCTCCAACCACTACCAAGTCGCCAGACCTGCGGCGTGGTGTGTTTTCCCTCCTCATGCAGGCATAACCCTCGGAGGATAGCCATGCTAGAAATCCCCTCCTCGCTATGGGCTCGCTCAATGCTCTTGTTTTTGCAGAGCAGAAGCAGAGATCAACCAAGAAACAAGTAATAAAACAAAAACCCATCCTATCACCAAACACCCCGTCCTTGAACCCATGCTATCGTATACATCATGGTCCTCGTCTCTCGTCCGTTCTATGCTAACAAAAGGAAAGAATAAAATAAAACAAAAACAAAAACAAAGTGGTAGACTGCCTGCGATTATAAGTGTCTTCCTCATACAAGAACTTTTCTGCTTGCACGGAAAGGACAGCCTGCGACATCAAACAGTGTTGCGATGGTGAAGCGTACTTCAACGCCTGAAAGCTCCTAACGCCTTGTTGCCCATTTCCATTTCCATCATATCTATCGTGTACAGTGCGTGTATCCCGTGGGCTAAAACCATTGAAGCAAAAAAGAAAAGCGAGAATAGAGCTAAAGTGAAAAAGAACAATAAAACGAAACTAGCAGCCACGGTCAAATGGCATCTGAGGGTGTGTGTATCGACGATGTGAAAAGACTCGAGAGAAACTGCTCGTCTTTTCAAAGAGACTCCGTCGCATATGAACCAGAAGATGGGGAAAGCTCTACACAACCTGGAGCTGTCGTTGGCCAACGACTTGTTTGCTGGTGGAACAGTATTGGTGTCTCAAGTACTGGGTGCAGGTTCAGTAGCATCGCCCTCAGCCTTAGCTTCCTCGGCAGCTACTGTGTTGCCTATGTCTTTATCTTTGGCATCAGGTTCGGCCTTGGGTGTCGTCTCGTCGCTAGTCACTGAACCACCAAGAACGGCCCTTGGAAGAAACCAACCTCCACGTTCCCACTGACCTGATTCGTATAGGCAAGACTTGCGGACCTCCTCATCAGAAATACCGGCTAGTAAGGTGTTGAGACGTTTGAAATCGATCGGCTTGAGGATCCAGCCATCAAAGCCGGCATCGACGTAGGTCTGCTTCTCGCGCTCAACGAGAGAAGCCGAAACCGCGAAAATTGGTATGCGATAGTTTGAATTAGCCAACGACGAATGACCTTGATGCTGCGCGGATGCCTCCATTGACCTGATCATCTTCGTACTTGTGAGTCCATCGACAATTGGCATCTTATTCATGTTAGTAACGTAAATTACATGAGAAGACCTAGATAGAACGACTTACTTGCATATCCATCAAGACCACGTCAAACTCCTTTGATCGTTCGCGATACGCTGCAGCACAGTCTTCGCCATTGACAGTGTGATGCACGCCATGGCCGACTCGCTCCAAACGCTTCCTCAAAATCTTCATGTTGATTGGGTCGTCTTCGGCCACAAGGACCTCCAGATGTTGTGGCTCAGTCATCTGAGTTCCTCCGCTTGTGACGCTCTCTGTCGCGGCCTTTGTCACGGGGCGATCGTTTCCCTTCATCTCAAAAAGGACACGGGAATGCTCGCTGGGCTGTGGTCTTTGAGGCACATCGCTGTACTCGTCCGGAATCTTGACAGCACGAATCGGAGTTTTTGAATCCACCACCCCTGCGCTCCCAGGCTCGCTATGTGGTCTGGTTGCCACAGGGCTCCGGGGAGGACTCACAGATCGGCCACTGAGGCTGACAGCTCCGCGGGACGTGGGCCGCATGGGGCTTGCTCCTGAATTTATACTACCAGGAAGAGGATACTCACCGCCTTCCCTTTCGTTCAAAGACAGGGGCGTCGAGATCGCATCAATGAGTCGATCGGCGTCGCTTTGATGGCTGCCACGGCTACCATGGCTACTCCTACTTCTTTGGCTTGCTCGGCTTCCTTTCATTGATGCATCACCTCCTTCGACAGCTGAAGTCATGGAGCTAACCCTGTCAACGAGTGTAATCTCTCCCTCTGGAGCAGCTGTCAAAGAAAGTGGAGCAGATGTTGCAGTGTTGGCAGACTCTGCACTGTTTGTCGACTTGTTTGTCGGACTACTCATAGGGACGTTTTCGTTTCCTTGTGAGCTTGGACACTCATTGGAAAGGAGGAAAGGAAGCTGAACCACGAATCTTGAGCCTTGGCCAACCTCCGACTTTAGGCGAAGCTGTCCATCCATGTTTCGAACAATGCGGGCAACAACAGCAAGTCCGAGTCCCAATGTTCGCATTTCGCGAGGCATCTCCTCCAGCTTCGTGCCCGACATAGGCGCTTCCTCTGAGCTGACCTGTTCAAGGTCACGGAACAAGGTGTCCAATTGGCTGGCACTCATGCCAATACCAGAGTCCTCAATGACAAAATCCACCACTGCCTGTCGATCTTTGACTTCTGACACAAAGACTTCCACCTTGACGTGGCCGCTGTGCGTATGGGCCACCGCGTTCGCGGTAACATTGGAAAGTGCTTGGCGGATTCGTCGTTCATCGCCATGTACAAATCGCGGAAGCCCAGGATGTTGAACAACGGTGTAATGAATCCCTTTTCGTTTAGCATCATTCAGGAATGGGCCTGTCGCCTCTCTAATGCAACTGGCAAGATCAAAAACCTCATCCTTGACCAAGTTCTGTCCTTCCTCAGTTTTGGTCAAGTCTAACAAGTCATTGATGACATAGATCAAAGACTTAGAGGCGGAATGAGATCTCGCCAGGTTATCACGGGTTTCTTGATCGAGACTGCCCTCCAGGGCGATTTCCAGGTAGTTGATAATGGCATTCAGAGGTGTCCGGACCTCATGGGCAGAATTAGCAAGCAACAACCGGGTTAACTTGCTGTTTTGAAGAGCCATTTCTTTTTGCCTCCAGACCTCAATGAATTTACCGTAGACGAGACAGAGCACGGCTGCGGTCTCGACCTGTTCTTCATTCCATTCGCGGCATTTGCCGACAACAGTTTCGTGCCAGGTCTTGAAGCTCTTTCTTGGTTCCAAGTAGCCGGCAGTGCCCTCTCGAACAAACTTTTCGTAGGGGTTGCCGGCCCACTTGACTTCTTTAATCTGGCCCTTCCGGAAGAAAACGATGAAGTCGTTGCCGCCAACGCTGAGGGGTACATAGAGTAGACCGGCTATAACTTGGAAACCAGGTGGATATCGTAGGTCTGGAAAGTCTTCTTTGACGTCCTGCGATGCAACGACAGAGGTAAGTTGTCGCATTCGTAGGTATTCCAGCATCGCGAGGGCTTCTTGGCTTTGTTCGACAAGACCCATGATTTTGGTCTCGCCCTTGATAGATAGTAGTCCAAAGTCGGCATCGAACAGCTTCAAAAGATCCTCTGAAGACGCAATAATGTATCCAGAGGGATTCTTGTCTGTAGGTGCAGTGTTGATCAGCTTGCGAGCCTGTAGCCGTGAGGCATAAGATAGTCTCTCAATGTTCCTGGACGCGGTGTCACCAACAAGGCGACACATCTTCCGAATTGGAAAAGACACTCGCATGCCGTGACTACCATACGAGTGGCAAGAAATAAGGCCCCATAACTCGTTAAAAGCATTAATTGATATCGACATGGACGATCTCACTGCCATGTTTTTGAGATATTTAATATGGATAGGGGACATGGCTCGTAAGTAGGAATGACTCATGTCCAGAGGAACGTCCAAGTCTTCCTTAGTCCTGCAAACTATTCTGGAGGTGTCTTGGTCCCGATCGTAGAGCAATCTGACCTTGTTGAGTTTGTATAAATCGCGAGCTTGTCGTGGAATGTCTGATGCTGGAAAGTGGAGGCCTTTGTACAAATCTCTTGTCATTGATGTGTCGACAAGTTCTGTTACGACCTTGCCGTTGAAGGAAGAGTCGAATTGGTAGATCATGACACGGTGGAAGCCAGTCAATTCTTTGACTATGCCCACGAGGATTTTCAGGAACGCTTCCAAATTAGGAGCTGAGGAGAGCTGCTCTTGAACCTGGGACATGATATCAAAGACTTGCATGGCACCTTGCTCACCCCGCCTCTTTCTCGCACTTCTCAATATCCTCAAGGGTTTGCTGAGGACCTCTGTGCTGTCTTCGATTTCTTCCAGTGTCGGATTTGACTGGAGGGTGTCGTGTGGGGTATCGGGCGTCAACTCATCAACTGGTCGAAGTGGATATTCAGCATCATCGTCTAGCTCGAATTCGCAGATGATTAAATCAGGATGTGCCGGGTTTATGTGAATAGCACACCAGAGTTTTGTGCTTTTGCGCTTAGGGGACCGAATCGACAAACTAAAAACTTCAGGCCCGTTAACGGCTGGATCCGCATCTTCGTCACGAATGAAATCGATGTGGTCAAGAAGATTATCCTGCTGTTCCTCCGTCAAGATGTCTAAGAAGTTTTTGAGTTGAAATAGTTGCTTGGGAGTGTAGCCCAGCATTCGCTCAGAGTTTTCGCTAATGTATCGAGCGACGAAGCAGCCATCGTTCTCCTCACGGAGCGCAACGAGAGCCCCGAATGTTTGAATCGCGCCAGGAGTATGGATCGGTTCATCTTCGCAGCGCTGAAGGACACCATCGCGACCTGTGATAACTGCGTGGCCATCATCTGTCACAACGTGGGTGAAGCGAGACGTGATAAGGGGGACGTCAGCACTCGATTGTCCCGCAGAAGACACATCGTCCTCGTGTCCAGAGGGTGCAGCTGCGGGTGCGCTGTGACCCATTGGTCCGGATTCTTCTGTTTCTGTTTCATTATCGGAAGTGGAGATATCGAGCTGAAGTGGTGTTGTACTGCTTCCATAGCGGTTTGCGTCTAGTTGAATACTGGACATTGGACCGCTCATGGTGTTCTTCCTCCGCATAAGGGCATCGATGCGCTCACTATGGGCTCGTGAATGGTAATTAGCTGGGACGGTGTCTGACCGTCTCAGATCTGGCCCCGTGTCAGCTCGAGGAGCACCTGGGACATGGACAGGAATGCTTCGACCATCGCGCTCAGGCAAAGCCGGGAAATAATCCTCACTGGCAATCTTACTAGGGTTGGGGTCGACGCTTATGACGGATCGTATGGGAAAGACTCGGTCTCCAGAAATATCTGAAGCAGCAGAGTGATATCCCAATTGCTTGTCTGAGCCAACACTCCACGGAGAAAACGGCGGATCCGAGTTTGCAATACTATTCTGCTCGCTAGGAGCAGCAGATGAGGCAGCCCGAGTCGTGCGTGTTGGAGTTGCGTCAGAAGGACTTGTTCGCAAATTTGGTAAGTCTTGGCCCATAGGCCTGAAGGTTGATGAAGATGCTGTAGAAGACTGAGGTGGAGGGGGGTAAGAAGTATAGGTTGGAGGGGACGTAGACGAGGGGTCGTGTTCCTGCTCCTGTCGTTCCTGATCTGGCTGCCCTTGCTGCTCAGGCTGAGCTTGGTTGACGTCCTGGTCGACCTTCTCGTGAGGCGCATCCATGGCGATGCTGTCTGATCGCTAACCTAACAGTTGCGAAGCGGATGCTGAAGGATGAAAGCCGAGAGGCAAAAGAGGGTGGGAAGAGAATGCTCGAGGGAGAGGTGAGGGCGGTCCTATAAAGTAGCGTCGCGCATTCCCGTTATAACCGATATCGTAAAATGTTTAGGGTGATAGCCTAGGATGATCTCGTGAGATCGAACGATTGGGGTAGCCCAGGTGAAGTGAAAAATCGTCCGTGGTGTTGTCGTGATCGTGGTTGGTAGGTTATTTGCCAGAAGGAGCAGCACGGGAGCTACATGCACAATGATAGAGCAAGGTACCTAGGGTAGCGTTGATGGGAGGAGCAAGATCCAAGTGGAAGTGACGAGGCTCCCATCCAATTCGATATCGAACAGGGGTTCAGACTTAGGACGGCCCTCGATAGAACAGACAGACCAGACAAGGCGTATGGAACGAAACGGAGCTATCACGGTAGACAGATAGAAAATAGGCGCGGTAGATGGCAAAGGGCTGCGATGGCGTATCCCAATGCGGAAGGAGTGACGAAGGCTCTGACTGTTCAGGCGATTGATTTATCGATTGATACGTAATACCAGTCTAAGTGACGAGGTAAGGAAAATCGAGAAGAAGGCGAGGCGAATCTCAAGGGCGAGGAGAATATTAATTTGCCAGCCCGAGGTGGCAGCTTCTGGGGGGAGGTTTTGGCACAGGACAAAAGGTGCTTGTAGGTTGTTGGTTGATTGTGTGGAGGTGGCGAGTTTCGATGCAGCACAGCACAGCACAGTACAGTGTGACCCCTCACTATTGACACCTGCCGGAGAGGAGCCAGTCCGGGCAGTCCAGTGGCCAGACCAGTGGCCACAGCGCTGAGGGTCAAGTGGGAATGGGCGCCCCCGGGGCAGCACAGGGCATGAAGCAGAGTACCTTAGACGGCAAGGCCAGGACAAGGACAGCCCACCTCAGGACTTCCAATGGATCCCTACCAACAACCTATGGCTTGCTCATCTGCCTCACTAGCTCCGTCGATCTTGTCCATTTTCCCACTCTCGCTCAGCGAAAGACCGCATTGCATTGCCAAGACTTTTCAGAATCCCATCTTTATCCCTTGAAAATCCCATTATATCCGCCGTCCCGGGCTCAGGCCCAGTCCTGGTCCAGGTCTAGGCCTTCAGGTTCCCACTTAGGCCCACGATGCACTTCAGATGCACTTTTCACGATTGAGTCGGGGCCAGCTCATAGTAGATACCTTCTTCCATTGCTTTCCGTCTTAGGTTGTTGTCTGTTGTAGACAAATCAGCTCTCGCCATTGATGAAAGGGTCTCGTGGTGAATAATTTGGTGCTTTCGATGACCCCAAGACCTTTCGAACCCGAAACAACCCTCCACCACGAAGCCATAGATTCCAGCAGATAGGGGAGAAACCGTACAGTGTCACTTTGGGAAAACGAGCTTTTCACAGCATTCTCGCTTTTATAATTGTGCTCTCCCCTCTATGAAAGCAGCGGGAACTTGAAGAACTTGCCCCGCCATCAAGCAAGGGTTCTGCGACTACGGTACAGTAGTTTGGCTTCAGTCTTCAAAGATTGCCCCCATGACCTTTTCAACGGGGCTTTTTGGCTCAGTTTGAGCTTACTGATCAACGTTTTTGATCACTTCGCATCCACAGCCTTGGGCTTCTCAGGCACAGTGAAGCGAGATCGGCAAGTGTCCAGAGAGCCCTATTGATTCAACGCAAAAATACGGAGTACACAACTCTGAGATAAGTCCTGACTGTCGTCAACCCGAAGGCCGCACACGTACTTATATGTATCATCATAGCATCATAACATCATAGCATCATACGCTGGTCTTTCACGGGAGATAACTAACCTTGAAACCCGTGCGCTAATTTGAAAGCACACTACCATGCTCTGTACTGCAGTTGTCATTGTTCTACAGTACGAGCTAGGAGTTGCCCGAGATGCGGCGAATCATTCACTTTGACGGGGATCGAGGACTCTAGAGCTGACCGTTGCATGTTGCCGTCTTCAGTAACAGCTGGCATAAAATACTCCTTTCCCCCTGACAGCGGCGTCAAGTCAGATATGTATCATCCGCCTTTTCAAATGCTGATGGCATTCCCAGATCGTGAAACAGGGATTACAAACAGACCAGGCAGACCGCTCGACAATGCACCATGTCGCGAATCGGCGATCAGGATGACCTAGGCCTTTCCAGGACCTACCAGTCAACCCGTAGGTGCTTTGCTAGCCTGAAGAATGGTCCCAGGAAGCAATTGGACCCCTCATCTGTGCCAGGTCCTGGTTCAGGGCACGATAGTGCATGGCGCTTCCTGACCCTTACCCATCTGCCACTCGCTCTGCTCGTCTCTCTCAAGGCTAGGGGTACTGCGATAATCAGGTGAGAGAGGCAAAGTTTATGAGCCCCTCGCCGATCTTTGTTACAGGGGTCTTGGACATATCGTTCACACTAAATAACCGCAATTCTCCTCAAACACCACTGGTGCAATGGCAGCCAAGTTCAGCATTAGTGCCACAAGCTACAATGCGACATGCAATATCTGTAAGAGTCGTTTATCCATGTTGGATGGGCTTCTCAGCCCTGACGTCTTACACAGTGGGTGCGCCACATACGATCGTGACATCATTCGAGCCGGTGCATCTTCTCCGGATTTGGGGACGTGCATGGGTAGTTTGGCAAATCAGAACTCGTGAAGCAATTTGGGATCATGACAATCATCTCATTGAACGCAGATCTTATCGTACCAGCCACATGTGGCGTTGCAACCCTTGATCCACTTGGTTTAATAATCCAGGGTACAGTCCAACTTAGCTTCCAATTTCAACTTCAAAGGGGACTGGTTGTTTTCTTGGTGGAGAGGAAATGATTTGTCCGAGGAACCAAGTTTGACAGAATTAGCATTGTTCCTCGGAGCTACAAACATCTTATCTCCACTGGGGAAATATGTCGTTGGATCCCTCAAGTAACACAACCTCAGGACCCCATCACATTTCTATCTAGTACATTCAGTTGCCGTGGCTGTACTCCGTAGGCCGTCGAGAAATCTCTTTGCTATGTGGGCCATTTGACAATGGTCCTTGACATCTAAGACGGTTGACACTGACATTCGGGGATTTCTCGTGTCCGCGTTACCGCCTGTCTACGAGATCCCCTTTCTGATCATTTCATTTCACTAACTGCCATCAGTTTAGGCTGCATGCACGTAGGAGCCCAGTGCCAAGACCAAACCACCGTTCCGGAGGTGCTCCGAAGGGTAACACCTAATAGGAACGGGCATCCGTTTGATATGAGGGGCAGCAAGACCCGATTCTGAACAACACGCGGGACTTCAAAAGCTGGACGAGAGACTGGTTTGGTATATATCCACAAAAGAAAATCTCTGATTTTGCTTGGTTTTGCAAAGCTCAAACCAACAAGTGACATCCGTGCTAGAAGGCCGAATTCTTAGACTAGTACAGCAGATTGCCTTTATCCTTATATCAGATCTCGAGAGGCTCTCACCTGACCCCTGCTCATGAGTGGAACCATCTCAGGCCTTGTCATAGAGACGACAAAATAAGCTCCCCAACGCTAAGACAGTGCGAGAGCATGCAGATGTTCTATTGGATGGAAGGCTCTCACCCTGAAGGTCTGGGCAGAGGCTCCGAACCTCTCAAGCGCTGAATAGAACATTGGTTTAAGTACCCCTATGCATATATACTATGCTGGGCGATTTAACAAACTCAAATACCGTTGTGAAGCCCCTGAATCTACAAAAGCTTAAACCGCTTAGTCGTTGTGACTATTACACACCTCTAATTAACGGCTTGACCCCGCATGAAATTTGGAGAACGCTCAACGACACACAAAGCTGCTATTCAAAATCACCAAGATTTTGCATTAGGCTTCGGGATGAATAAATAGCCTGATATCTACAGAAGTTGCCAGTTGCCTCTTGAAGGGACTTTTTATTTTACTAACGTAAATCACTTGCTCCGTTGTCTCGGTCTCTGTACATATGAGGCTCTCGGCTACTAAGAGCTCAAAATTCTATCAAGCTTTGGCTATATTCCTATTCCATCACGTGTTGTGTGGTCAATGAATATCCCTGACCTTGTATTTAGAAGAGGACAAAGACTATGAGCTTACAGAAGTTTAATATTATGAACGCTTTTGGCCATTCTTCGACAGCCGTGCATGTTGCTTGTCGATACGATTCTCAACTTACCCTGTATTCGTGGATCAACTTAGCGAATTCTCTTATACCCTTGGGGCCTGGGAGATCATCACCGTTTCTTACCCATATAGCCAAATTAGGCAGTCTATCAAATTTATCTTGAGAATTGCTTGTATTGTAGAATTAGCAATAAGTAGCCACACTGAGTCGTCTCTACTAGCGATTCTAGGCATCAACGTTCCCATACAGCCAGAACACTCCTCTAGGACGGGATGATTTGATAACTATTCAAGCCGATTCTTCGAGTACGACAATGGAAACGAGAAATTAAGATAGACCACCAGGCAGTATCCTTGCTTAGCCTATTCGGTAGTTATCACTATCCACAGTAGACACGAAGTTCTGGCATCGAAGATAGCCCTGCCAAGCAAATACAACCATGTCTAGCTCAACATAGGAATATGGCCAGTGAACGAGCTAACAATTATCATCCATGGATATCCTAGTCTCGAGAACAGAGCAAAAAAACCTAAAGGTGAAGTAAGTGGGTTATGTTATGCCACGAAATCGTCCAAGCTCCATATCAGTTAAGATGGAGATTGTGAGATATGACGGCTTTAACGATCCAACGTTCGAAAACGAGCGAAAGCCCAAGACGCAAGAGTGTGCTCGCATAGTTATCCCTAGCTATATATGCTATGCATGGTTAGTTGCGTAGTGTCATATCTGAAGATCATTGGTCGGCCGAGCTTTCTCTATCTCGATTGGTCGATCTACGGAGCTTGAAACGAGTAGCTTCATCGAACTTATCCTGGTTAATCGCCAATACTTATCTCAGCTCCATATCCTTTATAGCGATGGGATGATGGGTTAGGAGGCAAGTTGGTAATACTTCCTTTTGCTACAAAGGCCTCAGTCCCCGGCGCTGGCGGTCTAAAGTAGGACAGTGAAGCTGTTGGAAAGGTGGTTAAGGGATCACTTTAATACGACTGTGCCGTAGCTGAGCTGTACACAGGGGCATGGTTTCGAGAAATCAGGGCGAGAGATGAAGTATCTTGTGTGTCTTGCGTTCATTTGCAACCACGAATAACCGCCTCACTCTGGTGCCACCTCATCAACGTGACATACGACATACGTACATATATACATACAAGTGGAGGATAGACAGAAGGATTACTGACAAATATCCCGTCAACCTTATACATTCTCCATCATGCCCTCCTCTGGTACAAGCACCGCTTGGTTGAAGGCGCTCCGTTGAAGCCAATGAACATGAATAGCCACTATGGTCTACGCCCACTGAGGGAGCTTGTAGTGTTCAACTCGAGGGAGGATCAAGAGGAATCGAATATCACAATTCTGTTAATTGGACCGGCATTCGACTTGTAGGCCTTGTGTGCTTGATGGGATAGCAGCTGAACAGCGGAACACAATATTTACATGATATCACCCAGCCTTAATGTTAGCCAACCTGAGAACTTTGACAGGGTATCCCACCGGTCATGGTGCATTCCAAGACCGACTAATATGTGCTGTCCTCTGATGATCTGCGCATATCTTATCAGATCATATTTGTTTCTAAATATAAACACTTACGTAGTGAACCTTTATGACGTTCATGCAATCTTTGATCGTCAAAGCCAGAACTGGGACCTCGAATAAAGGCGATGACCCAGCTATGAAATGATTAAAGACTTGCAATAATGCTGAGGATATTTATTCTGATAGACAAACTCTGTCTTCCCTCTAACTGCCTCTGCTATACCAATTTTGTGATTTTTTCCCTTTGACAAGGATTTCCTTACTCAAGGGATTCGGTTCACCATACGAAAATACATTATCAGAGACATGGCTAAGCATAATTAATGAAGAAGTTTTATCTATTAGACAAATACACACACTCAACGCAGGGGATCCTGAAATAGCTGTTCTCGGCCTTTCAAACAAATAATCCTCAGATACTTATAGTGCGCTGTAAAATACCCAGAATGAGTTTAGTAATACATAGACAGAAGTGTAGGACTACTGAACAGGTATTATGAGACACGGAAAGATACCGAACTGCAATGTTGTGCCAGTGATTCATCTCAAGGCTGTTGAGATAATCTGGTCAGGACTACATTTAGTAATGTATCGACGGTTTCCTGCTCTTCGTCAGTTTTTGCCGTTCTTATTACACAGGGACCATATCTAGGGGAGACGCGAGTCTATTACTTTGTCCATGTTGGTCCAGTTGCATGTTCCTTTTTTTTCGATGCACCGAATGATAAGGTTTTGTAGTTAACTCCGAATTTGATTTTTTTCATGAGATATTTGGTCCCCTGAAGATACTATTCGGGCCATGATAGCCAACAAACAGCTAGGTTAGATGAGGTTCAGGGAGATGACACTCAGAGCTTAGAGCCAAACAAGTTCAGCTGTGATCAGTCTGCAGTGAATGAACATATTATCTTGTTCTATACTACCATTGAGAACGAAGAAAACATATAATATGCCAAATTGCGATGAGTATTCCTGTGAGTTGGTGTTGAATGGCTGAGAGATCAGCGTCCTACAATCTTTGGTGACTCTGCGAGTGTTGATAAAAGACGGTGCATGAAACGAAAAGTAGCTGATCTATCAAAAATATATCAGGATGAGAAATAAGATGGGTTATCACCGTTGCACACCATGATTTGAGGCAGGGAACGGCTGATATTAAGGCCGCAGAGTCAAGATGCAACACCAAATATATATATATATATATAT
>JAADJF010000315.1:0-25258 GCA_012932015.1 Fusarium acutatum
GTAATATTTATTATATATAGAAGAGCCTCTTTTTATTATTCAAAGGCTAAATCTTATACTTATTATAGATAAGTATCTATTTAAGCACCTAAGCCAGTACATCTCATGCAGACAATACCTTATACAATATATAGGGGATAGGTCAATGCAAGGGTCATATGATAATTCAAGCTAAGTGTTCTAGTAATAGTAGGGAAGAAGTTCTTAAAGTTGCTATATAAGCCAATGGCCTACCTATGAACTTGCTGCCTTAAAATGATTTCTGCATAGCTTGTTTTTTCTCTGGAAAATCTCCTATTAAATGGTGCGGAATCCCATGCGATAGCGATCCTGAGGAGTCCATAAAGTATTCCTTCCTCCCTGCCTTATGAACTCGACCGTTGATGATAATAACATTAAGCTTATCGTGGTCCTGCAAGATCGCGATGTCTTGCAGGGGATCGCCGTCGACAAGTAGGCAATCGGCATAGTATCCAGGCTGAATCTTGCCAAGCTCGTGGCCCCTCATCAACAGCGCAGCAACTCCGGCAGTCGCAGCGATGATACTCTCGTGCGGGGTGAAGCCAAGTAGTTTGACGAAATGTTCAAGATCACGCGCATATGTCCCGTGAGGCGTCCACGCGAAACCGTAGTCACTGTGCAAGTTAATGCTATATTTGAAACAAGAATGGCGCAGTGGCTTACCCTCCTGGCAGAACGACAATTCCTCGTCTGTGCATCTCGCGCAGTCCAGCAACCGCGACGTCGAGCTCTCGCTTGTATCCTGCTTTCTCCGCGGTTTCGTGTGAATATCCAAAGGCCTCGGCTTCGTATGTCGTGGCAACCAGCCAGTTGATTGCTGGCACAACGATGTATTTCCCTCGCTCGCGTTCCAACATGTCCATGCCTACAAAATTAGCGTTAGGTAATATCAAGGCTGATGGACAGCATGCACACCTTCGTCGTCAATGTAACTGCCGTGATATATAACATCCACACCATGCTTCACACACATCTTGATCGAATCTCTGGCTCGAGCATGTGCGCACAGTCGTTTTCCGCGCTTGTGTGCCTCATCGGCGCAGGCAGCCATTTCTTCGTCGTTGAAGTAGCAGTCCTGCGCCGAGCGAATCTCGGTGATTTCCTCGCCCGAGATGCTGAGCTTGATGTTATCGACGCCGATATTTTCGATGTTGTGTTTGATCACCTCGCGCATTTCTATCAGGTTAGCCCAGGTACTTAATTCTTGGGAGATGCGGCATCATTCATAACCGACTTACCATCTGGACCGTCCGCGAATCGCGTAATACCCGCGACCAATTCGCCTTCAGGCTTAGCGATCTCTCTTGCGTTGGCAAGATAACGAGGACCTGGAATATCACCGGCGTTGATTGCGTCTCGAACCACCACATCCAGACGGTCTTTAGCTGAGGCCGCTCCGAAACACCTAGTAATGAGGGTTAAAACTGCCAGCGTGGCAAAAGTATGCAGATACTTACATGGTGTATCCCGAGTCAAGAAAGCATTGGGCACTCTTGATTGTCAGGAGAACATGCTCCTCAACGTCGAGCTCTCCGAGTCTGTTGAGGTCACCTCCATTCCAGGTGAAATGAGTATGTCCATCTCCAAGGCCTGACATGAGTGTTCTGCCTCTTCCCTCAAAGACACGAACAGTAGGGTCTTTCTCGAGTTCTTCCCTGTTAGGGACTTGACCAACAGCACTGATCTTTTCACCTGTCTTTGGTAAGGTTGCGTTATTCATTCATGTTTTACAACGTACCTCGAATCAAGACATCGCCTTTGTAAGGCTCACGGCCCGTAGACTCAATAATATTGACATTTTTAAAGAGAATCTTTGACTCCGGGTGTGTTCCTTCAATCTCGTACTTTTTGGGCTGGAGCTTCTTGTCAAGCTTCAAGTTACTAATGAACTCGATATTTTTAGGAAACTTTTGGGCAAAGATTGTCTGTCCCGACCAGGAATCGTGGGGCCCCTGAGGCCACAAAGTCTTGATGGTTTCTCCTTTAGTCATTGTCGAGTGTGTGTGAGCTTGTGCTTATCGCTGAAATACATAGGCCTATACGAGATAAGACGAGCTTATACATACCCCATGGGGAAGCATAATTATGTACAGAAGAGCGCTTAGCCAGGACACATCTCCGCGCGGCATCATATGTCAGCTGTGCCACTCACGGCAACTCACATCTCCGAGACTTGGAGCAGCCTTCCCCGCGCATCGCCGCCATCTCCGTGTGTGGCGTGCCATGGGATGCGGGGGATTGGAGTAACCGAGTCCGGGCCGTCGGAGTTAAAGTTTCTGTGTCTTCTTCTTGCCGACACATGTTTCAATCCACTCCGAAGGCTATAGGTAGGTAGTTTAACAAACAATTACAAACAGTTACACTACACACCTGCTCCTTCATTGGTTTAGTCCATCTGTTATTCATCATGTTTTGGTCCAACTCCAAGTCTCGCTCGACACAGCCACCCAGCGCCGTGGTCCAAGCTGCCTGGGACACAAAAGTTGATCTTTCGCCCTCTGTGGCATTTATTGAAAACTCGAGCAGCCCAAGCCAATACAAGCCAGCGCCAATAACCACTGAAAGCAGCGCCTTGCCTTTCATTAAACCAGAGACAGTCGCAGATGCGAGCCGCAACGGTCACCTATGGGTCATAATAGACGACATTATCTACGACTGCACAGAATTTGTGCACAACCATCCTGGCGGCGCTCGTGTTATCGAATCTTTTAGAGGCAGCAATTGCTCATGGCAGTTCTGGAGATTTCACAGTGAGAAGCATCTGACCGAATTTGGTAGACCGCTTCGCATAGGGCGGACGAAAGGAATCAAGAACAAGTTCAAGGAACCCCCGAGATTTGTTGGACTTCGGAAGTTTTGGAATTCAGATTATTAGGCACTTAAAAATTCGAGATAACTCTCAACCCAGCCAAGGCACTGACGGGATTAAGTCTTGTAGAAGTATGACATCCAACTATGGCCATCAGCCATCAGCTGTTCCCGGATCCATCTTTAGTAGCTCTGTATGAAACGATGTGATAATAGCTTCTTACTTGGTGAATAGCTAGCTTGATATGCATAGATAAAAAGGAAAGTATGTACGGGAGAGTATATAGAACTTCTTGGAAGACTGTGCTAGTATGAGGTGATAGTAATACATTGTGTAGATTCTATCTGTGATGTTTTGCCCACTAATCTTGTAGTTACAGGAACTTCTCCACTGCTTGAGCAACACCGCCAACATCCTCAAAAACATGCCAATGTCCAACGTTGTTCAGCACTACAAGTTGTGCATCTTGGATACGAGACGCATACTTCTCACATAGAGAAGCGGGGGAAACCTTGTCTTCGTCACCGGTAATGATCAGAGTCTTGGCTTGTATCTGCTCAACCTTGAGCTCCTGGGTAGCTCCGGCGAGTGCCCAAGTTGCTTTGGCATAAGATTCGGGATCTTGGCCGAGAAGACTGAGTCTAACGGCAGCGATTGCGACGGGGTTAGTCTGTTTGGAGTGCGCTGATGTTCCTGCATCCACTACAGCATCCACAACAGATGCCATACCCAAGCTTCTGACTATGGCCGCACGCGCATACGCGCCCTTGGATGCTGCATCTGGTAGAGGCGATGGAGGGGGCCCGACAAGGACCAACTTGCCAACAAGGCTAGGGTTACTCAACGTGAAGTTGAGGGCTGCCAAACATCCAAGGGAATGGGCGAATAGGGTAGCAGGAGCGGATGAAGTAATGTTGGCTGCATCGAAGATGGATCGAATATCCTGCGCAAACGACTCAATACTCAGCTTGCTGAGAGGATGGGTCGAGCTGAGACCATGGCCTTCCAAGTCAAACAAGTGAAGGGAGTTGTTCTCAGATAAGGACAGCTTGGAGATCAAGGGTGTCCAGTAATCCTGAGTGCCACCCAGACCGTGCACGAAGACAATATGGTTGCTTCCAGATCCTTTTCTTTGGTAATTGAGTTGCTTGCCATTGAGTTTGGTCAGCCCGACACCAGCATCAATGGTCTTGGCCAAGTTGTTGATACGGAATGGGAAGTTGGAAGAAACTCGCTGAACTGTTGGGTTCACAGTTTCTGCCGGTCCAATTTTGTTGGACAAGGTGCCTAGCCCTGTGACAGAGACAGAAACCTCGTCGCCAGGCTGGAGAAAAACCGGCGGGTTCTTACCAATGCCAACACCAGCGGGCTTTACATAACAGTCAGCCACGATTCAACCAATATTCGATCAGTGGAATGGGCCCAACTTACAGTGCCGGTAGCAATGACATCACCAGGCTGCAGTGTTTGACCTTCGGAAATAGTCTTGATCAAGGTGGGAATGGAAAAAATGAGATCCTCGGTAGTAGAGCTTTGCCTAAGCTCACCGTTGACATGGGTCTCGACCTTCAAAACAGATGGCAGGTCGTCTTTCGAAACAGCAACAGGGCCCTGTAAAAGAGAATTAGATCATGACTCATATTCGGGGCTAGTTTTGACTTGACTTACGATAGGACAGAAGGTATCGGGGGACTTTCCGATGAAGAACTGCTTGTGGTCGCGTTGACGCTCGCGCGCAGTCATATCATTGATGTTGGTGTAGCCCCAGACGTAGTCCCATGCGTCGGCTTCACTAACACGGTACCCTGTCTTGCCAATAATGACACCAATCTCTCCCTCATAGTCCAGAGTTTGTGAGAACTCGGGGTGAGGAAGTATAGTTTCCCCATGAGCGATGATGGACGTAGCCCTTTTGGTAAAGATGACCGGATGGCTAGGTCGGTCTGTTTTATCAGAACTGTCATACCCTGAACTGTTGAACTCTTTGGCGTGCTCCATGTAATTCTTGCCGACAGCCATAATGTCTCGGCCAGAAATGGGCGCCAGTAACTTCACATCATTGGCCGACAGCGGCTCACCGTCGGGAATGATTTGAGACGCTCCTGCAGCTATGATCTCGTAAAGGTCCCTCACAGGGGTTCCAGAGGTGAAGCTCAGCGGCTGGATGGTGCCATTGGCCAGGTCATAGTGACCAACACGAGGCAAGCCTGTGGTGGGATGGACGTAGGCAGCGTATTGCATAATGTTGGAAGTAGACTGAGATCCCATTCTGGCTCATTGGTTGGACAATGCTTGGTTCAGATTCAGATTAACCAGAACCAGCTGAGTAAATAAATAACAGCTAATAAAATATGCATCAATTACTCTTGTCGAAACAGTTGGCTGTTTGTGCATGAGGCAGACGGAGAAGACGGAGATGGCGGTGAAGAGCGGAGATGGCGGAGATGACGGAGTGCGGGGGAAGGAAGAGGACAAGAGCGGACATTTTCGGGTCTCGAATCTTTGTCTGGGGTAGGATGGGAAGAATTCCTTGGGAAACCGCTTGGAATGGATACGATAGAATTGCTCGGACCATAATGACATGATGTCGAGAGTCCCTTTATTATTAACCCCGTTCCCCCACGATCGGAGACAACTTCCCTGCAGTATCTTGCATCACTAAGGAACCGAATCGACTCCGAAAAGCAACCACCAAGCACCATGTCTGACGGAGAAAACAAGCTACGACCGAGCACAACAGCAGGTGGACATGTTGAGGACCGCGGGCAACCGGCTCTCCCTGTCGTGCATCGGCGCTTTGCCAACCCATCACCACTGGGTCTGCTCTCTTTCGCCACAGGTACGGTAACTAAAGCCACCTTGGTACGACACTCCTAAGCTAACCCAAGAAGGCATTTTTCTCATTTCCAGCTTCGGTGTCCACGCTCGTGGAATCCAGACGCCGAATGTTATGATTGCCGTGCTGATCTTCTTCGGCGGCATCTGTCAATACATCGTCGGGATCATGGAATTCATCACTGGAAATACCTTTGGCACAGCTGTCTTCATGTCCTACGGCGCCTTCAACATCTCGTACAGCATGATCTACCTCCCGGGTTCGGGCATTATTGCTGCATATACGGATGAGTCAGGTGCCTTGAGTCCAGACTTCCAGCAGGCGATCGCCATGTATATATGGGCATGGTTCATCCTGACAGTCATCTATACCATAGCCGCAGTGCGAAGCTCCTGGGTCCTCTTCCTTGACCTGCTGGCGTTGGATATCTGCCTTATCTTACTTGCTGCCGGCAATATGGTAAACAGTACCTCCGTCCTCAACGCAGGTTATGCTTTTGGCTACTTGGTTGCTTTTATGAGCT
Source organism: Fusarium acutatum (assembly GCA_012932015.1). Classification (NCBI taxonomy): domain Eukaryota; kingdom Fungi; phylum Ascomycota; class Sordariomycetes; order Hypocreales; family Nectriaceae; genus Fusarium; species Fusarium acutatum. Next base: position 6,190 of record JAADJF010000315.1, read on the forward strand.
GTAAGTTATTTTCTCTCCAGAGCCATGCCATTACTGATCACCTTCCCAAGATTGGGCTGGCTGTGCAGGTCTCTTTGCTGGAGGTGTTACTCCGTTTGAAGTTCCTACCTTCCCGATGTACAAAGATGCATAAGTTGTACCTGTTAGAAGTGTTGCTCCACGGTCATTAAGCCACTCTATGTTTGATCAAGGCTTTTGGTTGCGTAATGGCCGGTGGAGTTATTCCATTGACTTAACTAGTAGTTGGTAGTAGTGAAAATACCACGAGATTTGAGTCCAATGGTTTATTCCTAATCAAAGTGAAACTGAAAAAGAGACTGGGCCGCATCAAATTCCATGCTCTCTGGTGCCTGATTGGAGGTATATTAACAGAACTTGTCCACTGCTCTTATTAATCGCTGTTGCAACTTTACCCACGAAAGTAACATTGTGCCCTTGCCCATGTTGTACTTCTTGTGGTAATTAACATCCAGGCGTGAAGGTTTATCATACGGTAGAGATAGACTGTTGACGATTTCTACCACAGTTCCTTAAGGAAGTGCTCATATGCAGGCAACAGAGACTGTTTATGGTACCCAAGACTTTCACGTTAAGTTCAAACACTTCTAGCCGGCCTTACTTCCTTGCGCTCAAAACACATTTTCCATAGATCCATGCTCTAACATCGTTGCCCAACCTTCCCAGCCCATGTTAGAAGGAGATAGCCATTGCTGGGGTGCCAGGTTCTCAATGTACTCGTCAAATAGCTCTGCATCATTTTCATGAGATGAATCTGAGAGATGGTACAGAGATTCACTCCTTGAGCTTGAATCACGACCATCTTGCGGATTCATGATGCTCCTACTTGCATTAGTGGTGTATGGTCATGCTAGGAATTGCATACGTACAATAGTTTCTCGAGAACGGGGGTCGCTTTAAAACAAATCGCACTGAGCCCAGTTTCCTTGAAATGCCGAAACACTTGAAGCGAGTCGCGGATAAGTCCTTGAAACGAATCCTTGGTTAGAGGATTGAGATTCGTCCCACTCATGCAGATATGAGCAAGACAGACTGCAGCATGAAACGCGTGAAAACTTCCCAGTCCGCGGTTGTACCACTGGTACGGATGGAAGCTTGAGTTTTCGTGGAAGGCACGATGTATGCCGAGTAATTCTTTAGAACTCTCGATGCATTTGGTCTGAGAAGTCAGCCAGTTTTCGTGAGTATAGCCAGATGCTCCTTGTCGCAGGACCAGTCGATGGAGGAGGAGAGTGAGTTGGTGTGTGTAGCCGAAAAGAATATTCAGTTGGACAGAGTGGTGGGCTGCAATTGAGACGTCAAAGAGATATTTGTAGTTTAGCTTTTCTCGCATTGCTACAATCTCTGCATCGAGGGCCTGGACTTTGTCGTACCCGACTGTGCCGGAGGTTTCAAACACGTGGCTACAGATGCGCGTGCAAAGATCGTAAAGCTCAAACTTGAGTAGTAAATATGACATCTGAGTCGGTCCTTCTCGAGATCGGGGTATTTGATAACCAACTACAAGCTCGTTATCGTTGACATCAAGCGGTGGCTCCACGGTCGAAGGTATATGAGTGGTATCCAAGATACCTAGAGTCGTGTTTTGTATTGTGTAAAGCATTTTGAGTCCAGCCCAGCATCGACGTCTTTCTTCCACCCTGATTGGCTCCATCTGGAAGAATGTTGGTTCAATATGGCAGCCTAGAGAGAGAGCAATATTCCGTGCCGCTCCGAGCAAAGCCCAAGATTGTCCATGAGTATGGTTGATCCCGTAGATCAGAATCACCAGTGCTTGCAGAGTGTTCATGTTGTGTCTCCATAGATAATGGTCTGCTTCGAGGCATTTCATGACCCCTCCTCTATAGCGGCTACTGAGTAACGACATGTTGTCGAGCACAGATTTGCGTTTGCCCAGCTCTCGAAGAAGCGGGCTATCTTGAGGCAGGGCGATGACGGCTATACTGAGTATGGCGAACAACAGCGCAAGCCAAGGCAAGGATACTTTCTCGGGATCGGATTGAAAGCGAAGGTAGTCAATCTCGAATGTAGGGTCGTGCAGGATATGAAAAAGCTATGATATCATTAATTGGGAAATGAGAAGGGGATAGCACGCACGCTGGGGTACACACTGGTGCGAAAGTATCGAAATAGAGCTTCTTGAGTTGCTCGCAATAAGATGCAGGAGGGAGCAGCTCCAGAAGATCGGCAATACTTGAGTTGTTCATAGAAAATGGCATGGATCCGGATATGTTCTCAGCCATGTCCGTCTTGACTCCAATCACAACAGGATTGTTCTGAACCATAGGCGACCATTGTGAAGAGACTGACTCGAATCGCTCATGGCCAGATTCATATCGGATAATGACTCCTACTGGCGGCATACTTGCATGAGGTTGGGTGAGTGACGCATCACTTTGGGTGGAAGACCAAGTGGACTGATGTAGGGTCGATTCTGGCGACAGGAAATCTGCTGCCTGTTCCGGCCCTGGTCCTGGTTCCGGTTCCAGCTCCAGTTCTGTATGAAGCTTTCTAGGATCTGAACCTGCACTCGAGACGCTTTGTCGCAGCAATTCTTCTAGTCGATCGATGCGAGCTACAAGAGCCGAGTTTTCGGCATGTCGAGGTATCAGAGCGTTACGCAGTGACGATTGATCTCGAAGATAGATGCACTCGTTGACAGGTATACCCCTGCGCACACAAGTGTCGCAAGGCGCTCGGCCACGGCTGTTGTTGCGTGGGCACTTGATCTTTCGTCGGCGACATGGCTCGCAGCTGAGGGGCATGCGGCGGTTGCTTGGAGCTGGAACTGTCACTGGCATTTTGGCCGTCATGGATTGAATTGATTGATGAGGGGAGGAAAGAAACCGGGGAAGTCGAAAATGGGGCATTGAGGTGCTCTTGTGAATTACCCCGGCATCTCCGCAGTCCACTAATAAATAACTAACGCTATCTCAGTTAGTCCCTCATTTCCCCGCCACTGGCATTACATTTATCCCAGTACCCCGTAACACGCCTATATCATGTACAATTACGGATACATGGCCTCTGATAACCCTTCTATGGTCCTATATATATATTCATTGCACGACAGCCACAGTCATCTAATTACTATGTTAAGCTTATATGTTGGTAGAGCTTCTTCATTGTACGACGGCCGTCTCGCAGCCTAGTTGCATAGCACTCTTACAAACTGTCCATTTGGTCAGATTTTCTACAACCGACTAGCTAAAAATTTGGAATGAGTGACTGGTGGTAAAACTCACAGGAAAAGGCCATATCGTCCCCAAAATATGTTTTCAGCACATCACCTCCCCATGTGACGCCCGTTTGCGGTGCGTAAGAAACAGCACTCTTGGCGACTGCGACAGCAATCATGGGCGGGAACTCTTCCAGGTCCTTCATCGTAGGTTACCTGCCAGTGAGCTTTTGTATGACGCGTTGATGGACATTCTGTGCGACTAATTGACCCATGTGCATCGCGCCACTACAACGTTTGATCCCCGGCCATTGCACTATGTCGCCTGCTGAGAAATGATCTTGATGATTTGGCGTTCCCGGCCTCAAGTTCAGACTGCAGAATGTAAGCTCGTTGTGCTCATGTCTTGGAAGAGTAAAGTGACTGACCTTGGCAAGACCTCAACGTAACCATTCGAATCCAGAGCTGATGCTGGCAGATACTCGGTCGAGGGCATGCTCCGTGAGATGGCGTGTATTACTTTGCTAGCCACCATCTGCGTGCCATTGTTGACACAAGGCGGAATTCACTGCGTCCGTCGGATGTCTTCTCGTCAGTGACTTGGCTCAAACGATGATTCATCAGTACCCTAACCCCTGCAGCCCTCAATAGCTCAAGAGTCTTTTCTTTGGCGTCGTCAGGAATTGGCTCCGAGGACAGAAGAGTATCTCGTGAGTGAGCGAGAGTTACAGTAAGGTTGGGCATGAGCATCTTGAGCTTTCCAGCTATTTCCACGCCGACAGCCCCGCCACCAACGATAACGACACCGCGTGAGGCATCTTCAAAGCTCGACGTATGCTGCACTATATGAGATAGGAATTCTTCTTTTGTTTTGGCCCGAGGGGCAATAGGCCAGGCACGTCGTAGACCTGAGGCCGCGATAAGAATATCGTAGGACTGGACCATCCGCGCCTTGGTGGCTCCGTCAACGATCACTGCTTTCTTTTCAACACAATCGACTTCCATCACGGCTCCTTGGATATGCTTGATGAGTGAACCATTCATTTCTGGGATATCTTGATACTTAACCCAGGTCTTGTTCGCAAATTCCTTGTCGAACAAGGCCAAAGGTGACCCGACGAGGTGGTCTATGAAGGTCTTAAGTTAGCCAAGTTCCTTGATTTTACTTTTTAAAAATCTATTTAGGGTCCGTCGTACGTACAGAATCCATCGCGCTCATCTATAATCGTAATTTTAATACTGTGTTTTGGGACCTGGCGCTGATGTATATAGGGCTCTCTGGTTTGGCGCGGCTGCGAGCCACGATGGAGATCAAGGAGATTGACAGCTGCAGAAAGGCCAGCATAAGAACCACCAACGATGAGAATGTTGTATGTATGGAAGCTTTGTTGGGCACTTTTCATGATAGACGGATAACCGGATGGTGCTGTGGCGTCCGAGTGATGAGGAGTAGAGGTGGTCAAAGTAGGAGTTTTTGGAACCACCATGCTGTCCGAGAATTTCGAGGAAAATACACCCAGATTTCGTTGCTGGGACATGTGGGGTAAAGCAATGAATGAACTAAGAGTCGTTCGGGTCAATGGACGGCTGGTTAAAAGACAATTGCGTATAAAAAAGCTGTATAACATTGTTGGGGTCAACCGAGAAGATGGCATCAAGCCCCGGGCCAGTCGGAAATGATCAAGAGCATAAAGGATCGCCCGATTTACTAAGGCTCCAGCCATCTGTTATCAATCAGCACACTCCACGCTTTATATGCGGTTCAGTCAAATTTTGCAAACAGACCACATTTTGCCTCCGTGCTCGGAGCTAAATATACCGTTACTGATTCATTCGGATATCTGATAAGTGGATTGCGTCGGATGGCGTGCGTGGCACTAGTTAGATTGATAAGAAATAGCTGTTTATCCAATCAAGACGTTACGTATCGGCACCAAGTTGGTCTTCACCGGTCATGGCTTGATGGCTTGTATGTAATATTGGACCTAGCAATTCATGGGGCGTTCTGAACTCTCATCGGCAGGAAATATCCCGACACAAACATCGCATTACTGTAGTGTCTATACATACGAGCTTATCACGCTCAACTATCATCTTCCAACCGAGGGAGTTGTTAAATAAAGCTGCGGCAAGTAATATCAATTAGAATGTACATGCAAAGACTGTCCTCAATGTCTTACTCGCTGACATAATAAAATGGCTCAAGTGTCAAACAAATGTTTACCATCTCGTAATCCTGACTCAGTTGTAATGGCGTAGGCTCGAGTAATTACTACATTAGTAAACCGCCCCCTAAAAAACAAATTTGTGTAAAATGCATAAGATTTATAACCTTGTCGCGAGCCACGGACATATGAACGGAGACCCCGGAGATAGCATGGGGCCAGAATCCGGCAACCGCCCGCAAGTTAGTCAAAGTGTTACAGCGACAGGGTAGGGCGATGATTTTCATCACGACATTTAGCAGCCACAACGTTTGATAACTAGTATTTGGCATCGGCTAATAATAAATTTCTCCTCAGTTTCTACCTAAATATATAAAGTAATTAGAAGCTGTATTTTGAGCTCAAGCTATCCCCTCAGCCTTTGTAGAAACGTGATCTTCAATTATGACCGTAGAAACCTGGTGCATCGGAGGTAAGGCTCAACATACTCCACTTTTTTAAAACACACTGACTTGTCTCCGAGTGGATACAATAGATATCTCCGTCCTCCGAATAACGTCATGTTTACGGGCAAGAACAGACTCCCTTTCGACCCTTGATCTTTGATCCCCAGCAGCAAGTAATAGCTTGTTAGCGTACTCGGACGCGTATTCGGACACGAGCGTATCCTCTGTGATTTGCACTGAAGCCTGCAATATGGGTAAGTTGGAGCTAGGCATTTATCGGAAAAACATTCTCTACATGCCCCTTGTTGAAAATTCAAGACAAATGGATCCTTGAAGAGTCAAACAGAGTCCCCTTTTCACTCTACGAGTTCGTGAATATATCTTACAAACCTCAGTCATCAAGCACCTTTTTTTGGCGTTACAGTCCGCTTCCAACTTTCTTCTCTCCCGCATGTAAACGAGACACCGTTCCAGCCATGTATCCCTCGTGAGATCCTCACCCGTTGCAGGCTGGCTTTTTTGCTAACACTTGTAGCTTGAATGTGACAAGTTCGCCAGCTGGCCAAGGATATCTCAACATTCTGGACCAGGTCTCTAGAACCCATCCTGATCTCAACACGCTAGAATGTTTATGGACAGTGAGTTGATCGCCTTCAAAGCCTTTCCGATGACTAATATGTGTAATATTTCAGGCATGGTATGATTTCATGCAAAATGATGTCTATGCGACCGGGATCATGAGTTTTGTTCTTCACGAGGTGGTTTATTTTGGCCGATGCTTGCCATTCATTATTATGGATAAGGTTCCCCTCTTCAACAAGTACAAGATCCAGGCCCAGAAGATGCCAACCTTGAGAGAGCAGTGGAACTGTGCTATGATTGTCCTTGTCAGTCATTTCACTGCAGAGCTGCCCCAGATTTGGTTTTTTCACCCGATTGCAACCTGGTCTGGCATGAAGTATCACGCACCATTTCCTCCGATCTGGAAAATGCTCATGCAGATCTGCATTTGCTTTGTCATGGAAGATACGTGGCACTATTGGAGCCATCGTGCCCTCCATTACGGCCCGCTTTACAAAAGCATTCATAAGATGCATCACACATATTCTGCTCCCTTTGGCCTTGCCGCAGAATATGCATCCCCTATCGAGACTGCAATTCTTGGCTTCGGCGTTGTTGGCTCACCGATCGTTCTACTGATGATAACTGGCGATTTTCATCTTTTCACGATGTATATCTGGATCATCCTACGCCTATTTCAAGCTATTGATGCGCATAGCGGGTACGATTTTCCCTGGAGCCTTCGTAACTTTCTACCATTCTGGGCTGGTGCTGATCATCATGATCTACACCACGAAAAGTTCATTGGAAACTATGCCTCAAGCTTTCGCTGGTGGGATTATTTCTTGGGTACTGAAGCTGGAAGTGCTGCTGCTAGACGTCGCCGGGAGGCCCTTATCTCCAAGACTCGAGCCTCTAAGCAGGAGTAAATTTGTCTCAGCTTGTAAAGTTTTGAACTACAGTCAGAATCGAAGAGAGTTCTGCAACAGATCGCTCGGTAGGGAGAAACATGTATTATAGATTAGATTGGTGGCTATTAATTTGAATCGATAGAGATTGAGATCTTCAAATGTGTAAAAATATTTGTGCGGTAATTGGCGAAGTAGTCAGTGTACTGATACTTTCGAGCTTACGGTATCTCCGAGATATATCAAGCCAATAAAGCAAAGAAACCCCAGTAACTGGGAGTCAAAGCAGAAATATTCAAGCACAATATACAGCATGGCACCTTAGTGGACTCCTGTTGGGATATGTCAGCCTACATATGAAAGAAAGCCATGGCAGGGGAACTGCTGCATACCTTTGAATGTTAGTTGTAGGGCCGAGCCATACATTTGCGCTCTTGGCATGACATCCTCTTGCAATAAGGTCTCCGGCCTCGCGCATCATGTCATGGCTCCATGTGGCTGCTAGTCCAGTGCCGCAAGGAAGACAAGCTGCAGGAACACTGTTGAAGAACTTTGTGCCTCTAACTCCGTTGGGGCCGTCTGACATGCGAAGTTTAGGAATCGATAGTCGTGGGATACTTTGCGTATGCCAAAAGTCGGAACCTAGAGAATTAATTACATGAGCTCTCGTGATACTTACTACCTGGAGAGGGGATAGATATGTTCACCTGATAGAAGACTTATTTTTTCGCTCGTAGTCAGATGCTGTAAAAGCTCGCCGTATGGCTGATTGAATGATTCGATGTCGCCCATGTTTTTGGTTTGTTGTTGTCAAGGTTGGAAGGGTAACAGATGCGAAAGTCAAGCAAGGGAGAACTGAGAGAAGGTAGCCGAGTCTGATCAAGTGAGTTAAAGCAGAGAATCAGCTTTGACAGAGATGGACAAAAAAATTTAGATCGAATGGGTTCGCCGAAGCCAAGTCATAAATCTTTCTTTCACATCACGGAAGGTCATCTCGACGTTTTGTCGGGTCATGTCAGGGTTGGCTTGGACCAATGTCTGCAGCGAACGAATCGCTGAAGTCTTTGCCGAAGCTCCCCGTTAGTCTCTGGTCAACATCCACTCACAAAGTCTGCCGAGTATCCCCGACGGGAGACTATTAGAACAGGACTCAGCCGCCCCACCAACTAACGCTAAACTGTTCAGCCCATACCCATCAAGGCTTAAAGGCATTCCATCTAAGTTTTTGGTTGCAAATTCTGGGGATCTGGAGAAGGTGGATTCCCTATATTTTGGTAAAGCCGGGGGAACGAAAACCAGACGATGAACCTGGCACTTCTCCGCAATCACGCGATAAAAGAAAGAATAAAAGGAGGTCAGTGCCGCTCTTGGAATCTCGCATCTTACCTTGATCAAGCAAGCAGTTCTTCACTCTGTCTCACACATACATACATCTTTCGCTCACATCAACATCGGCTCTCTCTCCTTTGATTGCATCTACGATGCCTCCCAAGCAGCACAACGAACGGCCTCTCCTGGCTAGCGTTCTTCCTAAAGAACAAAAGCCATGGTATCGAATCTCGTATCTCGTTCAACTCAATCTCCTTCTCCTTATCCCTCTCATGTCCTCCTCTGTGGCAGGATTCGACGGTGAGAAACGCCCCCTGTCTCCGTCGTCTCGATAATCTCGCTAACTTGTCCATGAGGCTCATTGATGAACGGCCTCCAGGCACTTCCCTCCTGGAAGAACAAGTTTGGTAACCCTCAAGGCCATACCCTGGGCTTCGTCAATGCTGCCCAATCATTCGGATCGATCGTGGCTCTCCCCTTCTGTGGCACCCTTTCGGATAGGATTGGCCGCAAGAACACGCTATTACTCGGTGGCTTGATCATTGTAGTGGCTTCAGTGATCCAGGCAGCTGCTATCAACTATGGAATGTTTGTCGCTTCCCGAGTGCTGGTTGGTATGGGTGCCATCACTATTATACAGCCCAGCCCTATGCTGATTTCAGAGCTGTGTTACCCAAGCCACCGAGGAGTGTACACGGCTCTCTTTTGGACTTTCTACTACTTTGGATCCATCATCGCTGCATGGAGCACCTATGGTCTCCAGAAGCACATGCCTGACAGTGTCTGGGCGTGGCGAGGTCCCTCCATCCTTCAGGGCGCTCTTCCCATGCTCCAAATGGTTTTTGTATGTAGTTTTACTCCGTGAAAGGATATTGTTTGCTGATATTTATTGCTGCAGTGGTGGAAACTCCCCGAATCCCCCCGATGGCTCATCGCCAATAACCGAGCGGAAGAAGCACGCGCTACCTTGGCTAAATATCATGCTGGCGGAGATGCCTCGAGCCCTCTTGTCCAATTCGAAATGAACGAAATCGTCACCGCTATTGAGCTAGATCGACATGCTCAAGACGTCAAGTGGAGTGCTCTTGTAGCGACTCCCGGCAACCGAAAACGGGTTCTCATCTCGTTCTTACTGGGCCTCTTTTCGCAGTGGGTGGTAAGTCTCTAGGCATTCCTCTTTTTACAGTATTTCGGCCACTGACAAGTCGTTTTATTTCCGAACTTTAGGGAAACAGTGTTGTCTCGTATTATCTGACTCTTGTCCTTGACACCGTTGGCGTTAAGAACCCTGATACCCAGACTCTGATCAACGGTCTTCTCCAGTTATTCAACTTCTTTGCCGCCATCCTCGCCGCATTCTTGGTAGATAAACTTGGCAGACGTACTCTGTGGAACTGGTCAGGCGTTGGTATGTTGATCTCTTTTATCATATGGACCATTTGTTCCGCCCGCTTCGAGATCAGCCAATCCAACGGCCTCGGCATCGCTGTCATCGCCTTTATCTTCATCTACTTCTTCCATTACGATATCGCCTATACACCACTCGTCCTGGCTTACCCTACCGAGATTCTTCAATACTCTATTCGCTCCAAGGGGCTCAGTCTGGCTTTTATTGCTATTTATTCGTCACTGATCATCTTGTCTTTTGTCAACCCAATCGCGCTCAAGGCTATCGGCTGGAAGTACTATATTGTCTTTTCCTGCATTACGGCTGTGTCGGTGGTCGTCAACTATTTCCTCCTCCCTGAAACGAAGGGTCTCTCTCTTGAGGAGATTGAAGGCCTTTTTGACGAAAAGGACCATTCTGATGGCGAGATCGGATCATCCAAGTTGGAAGGAGGTGAGGTTAGCCATGTCGATATAAAACACTAGAAAGAACTCGGTAGTCATTTGCCGAGGTACTGGTCCGGAAATCGCTATTGGCTTCTGGGTAGATTTGAGCTGGATACCAATTGATTGGAATTGATACAACCTGATTATGCAGACTTGATGATTTCTAGAGTTGCGCGCAAATCTCTGGCCTCAGTGCTCCAATTTTCCAAGATACGCAGTGCCTTTCCCACTTCCTCTTCCCAACCTGGCGGAAGACTCATGGTATTAACTCTTGAGGCCGCCTTTATCGAGAGAGCAGCACTGGCTACCACGCGCAAGGTATACCACGTGCCGTGATGCCGATGGTGATAGGTTACGTCATTGATCGAGTCAATGCAGCTAACCAAGCAGTCGTATGCTAGAGGCTCCACGGTTGATCTGTATTGAAGCAGGCTGGACTGAGAGGCATGGATCATGATATAGAGCAAAGGCCGAAGAGCCCAGGAGCGATAGAGGAGATATCTGCTTCGGACATGTAACCCCAATTCATTTGACGATTCAGAGATCGGCACAGCGACTTGTAGCTCACTGGGTAGGTTGTTTATCCTTGAGACACTGTTAGTCAGTCTGTGACGTTTGCGGGAACTATAGATCGGTATATTACCATGCATCAAGCTTATCCAGCAGCAGCTGTGCTCGAACACACAAGCCAGGGACATCTTCTATCCAAGTCCAGGGTTCCTGACTATACAGTGTGCTGATGATCTCGCTACCCACTCTACGTAGAGAGGTTTCAGAGAGATAATACATCCAGCTTTCGAGTTGCCCCGCGTTGCGCCCCGAGCCGAAAGGGGTCGATGGCCCATTTTGAGCCGGTGGTTGTGGAAATGCATACGGGAAGACTAGGTTCTCGAGGCCGACGGTCGTAGTTCGCAGCTCATTGGACAATTCACTAACAAGATGTTGTAAGAATGAAGATGACAAGAGAATAACAGTAGAATAATTATAAAGCTGGCATGACTTACCATTCTGATTGCATACACGACCAGTATAATCTTTGTAGTAACCCACTATCCACAGAGGGATCAACTGGATAAGAGAAGGTTCTTGAATGAATGTAAAGCTTGAGTTGAAGGCTTGCCTGACTGAAGTGTAGCCAAGCGGCAACGGGGCGAATACAAAACATCTCGTATACGCCACAAAAGAATCGACATTGGGTGGTCAAGAAAGAGGGTGGTTGCAAGGCCAAGATCTGATTGCCCCTCCGGAACAACTGCTCAGCTTGGTCGTTTGCCGTGTTTTGCGGCACATGTTGCATGTGTCTGGATGGTACAAATGGCGACGAGCGGAGTCCTAGAGAGCAAGCAATCATCTGAAGGAAAAGAGAACAGAAAAATCAGTTTCTTGTAGGTCTGTAAGATATTGGAATCAGGCTTTACCACGAGAGCAGACTCTCTACTCGTATCGAAGCCATTCTCAGAGCAGCGACAAACAGCCTCAGCCAACAGGCGAGAATCTAGTATGGGGTTTTTCGAATGAACATTTTGTAGGAACATCTGGATGCCATGGTCGATATCTATATCAAGCCCAACCCCTCTAAACTCGGGACTTTGCTCTGCTGGTGATGCATGGTGATCCTCCGAGTTTGAGTCAGTTATTGCTAAAGACTGACCTTTCCTTAATGACGTAAGGCCTTCAAATACTGGCCACTCAAGTATGCTCTCCATCACAGGATACTGGTTGAGCATTGTTTGAGAAGAAGAATGCGATATGTGGCTTTTTTCGCATTGGCTTACTGAGTTAACCATCGCTTCCTGTATCGAGAATGGACGGGCACTAATTGGAAAGTGATAAGAGATGACAAACCTTGGGATGTTCCCTAGGCGTTCCTCCAAGTGCCGCTCCAAACTATCCAGTCTGTCTATGATATGTACACTTGCTGCATCGAAGCTGGTACTGGTTGTTAGCGAACCACGTGGTATATCGGGCGTAGAGTGCTATAAACGAACTTGGAGTAATCAGAGCGTTGGTCTTCGTAGATACATGTTGCGCCAGTCTCCAGGCAGAAACTGCATGATGGCCTGCCGCTGTCACATTTGCTTTTGCGGCCACGGCAGACATTACAAGCCATAACAGCACGTCGCCGTGGATATACGCTCTCTACCCTCTGCCTCTTTCTTTGGGCAGCGATTGGAAGAGGAGGCGACACCATGCTGAACAATTACTTAACATCTAGCCTGCAACTGTTTGGGTATGTATGCATCTGTGGATTGTCTGGGGTGCCAGGTGGTAAGAGGTGCCTGTTTATTGATTTATTCAAGGCGAAAACAGAGACCGAGGATGAGAGGAAGGAGCAAAGTGGAGAAAGAGTGTTTCAGTTATCGAATAATCTCTTTTTGAGGGATTATGTAGTTAAAGGGGCTTTGAACTTAGCCAATACTGGTATATATCTTATTATTCTTATTACAGTGGGATGCAAAAAGTATTCGCAGGTGTGCAGATAGGCTTGATGCTCGGAAGCTAGTCAGTGGTAGCTTGTCAGGTCCTCAATACCTTATGTTACACCTATATGAGGCGGATAACCTAGTATCAAGTACCGAAGCTAAGCTAAGCTAGTAACTAGAGAAGCTATGGCCTAGCTGCACACCTGCGAATACTTTTTGCATCCCACTGTAACTACTTACAGGTATAACCCTAACTAGCTTATATAGCAACTTAAAGAACTTCTCTCTATTATTATTAAAATCCTTAATTTTAGTTGTAATAAAATACTTACTTTAATTAGTCTTATACAGCCGATTTACTAATTTACCAGAAGCTTAAATCAGTTAAGAACACTTAGCAAGAGCCAAGCATCTCAAGTCCTTTTCCGACGTCTGCAAAAGGAATGTCTCAATTTGCATGATGTCTCAGCTGGACATGGATGGATCAAGGAATCGATTGTGGTTACACGAGAAGTGTATCTACTGGCCTTCTGACTCATAAACTCAATACCGCCACCAACTTCTGACTACCCCGAACCTTCCTCTTGGGGAATGTATGAAAGGTGCCTTCTTATATTACCAATGACAAATTATTAACCTAGGATCTACGAATCTTGCTATGATCATTTTCTGCAGGAACCTTTGTCTTCGGTTGGGTTAGTGGATAAGATCAGCATCAACTGGCGCTAATGCAATCGCCGAGGTGCTCCGAGCGTTACGTCTCGTTACGCCAACCCACATTCCTCAGCGAGGTCAAGGGGGTGGTGTGTATTGAGTAAAAGATGAACAGCAAGACTGAGTGCGGTTGGCTGTTTCTGAACTGATAGCTTCTGTGAACCATGACGAAATACGAGAAGGTGTAGTCAGAGTTTCCCGCAGTGTTAAAAAACGGGGTTGTAGGAACAAAAGTATATATAGGTTGAACAGGAAACCTCCTGGCTGATGGTCTAGGTTTTGGACAGAAATATCTTTCCTTCCACGATTCCCACAGTTCCACTTCGACGTCACCACGTACCGTCAACAATGACTTGGTCGCCCCCAAAGAATTACACGTCCCGACCTATCGTCATCCTGGGCGGAGGTGTCTTGGGACGTAGAATCGCTGCTTGTTTTGCAAGCGTCGGATGGCATGTCATTATCAGAGATCCGTCTGCAAAGTCCAGGGCAGATGCGGTTGCCTACATCGACGCAAACATGACCGACTATCTCACCATATCCCATGGAGAAAAGGGATCATGGGAGGCAACCGAAGACTTTGGTGCATCTGTCAAGGACGCCTGGCTTGTCTTTGAGGCTGTGCCGGAGATACTGAGCATTAAGGAGGATACATTCCTGGCCCTTGAGAAGCAAGCGCCGGCGGATTGCATCTTAGCGTCTAATAGCTCGTCTTTCATGTCAAGAGAGCTTTTGGGTAAGGTCAAGGAATCCACCAAGGCTCGCGTACTCAACACGCATTTCATGATGCCTCCCCAGGTATGTTCATAGTAGCTGAGAGGCTGCCGGTATTATCTATTACACCACTACCAGGAGGCTACCTGTTTGGGAACAAAGTTGCCACGCTAAACTGAACCTCTACTAATTTTCCAGGCCCTTATCGTGGAACTCATGACATCTGGCAGCACCGCTAGTAACCTCTTCCCTTTCCTTTCGCAAGAGTTGACCAAGTGCGGGCTCAAGCCTGTCACTGCCAAGAAGGAGTCATCGGGCTTCATTTTCAACCGCATTTGGGCATCTATCAAGCGCGAAGTGCTTATGGTCATCGCCGAAGGAGTTGCTGACCCTCAGACCATCGACCAAGTCTGGATGGATATGTACCAGTCACCGGCTGGTCCCTGCACTATGATGGGGTATGCCTAACCCACTGTACCCCCAATCCCTGGTATTGAAATCAACCACTAACATCTGTCTTAGTAACCTGCCCCCCCTGTTCATGCCTTTGGTATCTATCCTTGCTTGTATATGAGTTCTGACATGGGGCGTGTAGACAGTGTTGGTCTCGATACCGTCGAGAAAATCGAGGAGAACTATGCTGAGAAACGTGGTTTACCCAGGACCACTTTGGAGTGGTTGCACGAGAATTACGTCGCCAAAGGAAAGCTTGGAAATAAATCCGATCAAGGCGGACTATATCCTGTGCCCCCATCAGGCGAAAAGACCAAGCTCCTCGTCCTCAACTTCTACCAAGGTGCAAGCCCTGGGGAACTGACGGCCGAGACTTACCTTTCGAGTGGCCAGATTCTGGAGTTCTCGGTTGAGAATAAGAACGCTCGTCCAAACGCGCTGGTATCTGGACAGGCTGTCCCAGACGGCATCGACGTGTGCGATGATAGGATGTACTGGACTTGCATGGGCTACCCTCCTACCAATGATGGGGCTGTCTATAGCGCCAGGTTAGACGGCAGCGATATTCGTACCGTTATCGCGCGTGGTCACGTCCATACTCCCAAGCAGCTGCACATCAGCCAGAGAAGCAAGAAGATCTACTTCTGTGACCGCGAAGGGCTCCGCATTCATCGATGCAACTTGGATGGGTCAGAGCATGAGATTCTTGTTCAGACGGGGAATTTCGCTAAAGAGCCTGAAAAGGCCGCAGACCAGACGAACTGGCCTGTCGGCATCACCGTGTCCGACAAGCTCGGTAAGATATTTTGGACTCAGAAAGGCCCCTCCAAGGGCAACGGCGGCAGGATCTTTTCTGCTAGTATCGACATACCTGAAGGCAGTGACGCATCGTCGCGCAGGGACATCGACGTGATTGCCAACGGCTTACCGGAACCCATCGACCTTGAGTTCGACGAGGATAACGGCGTGCTCTACTGGACTGACCGAGGCGAGATGCCGCTGGGTAACACGCTCAACAAGAAGACAATAGTTGGGCAGTCCCCCGCCGCAGAGAGCAAGCTGGGAAGACAGATCATTGCCCAAGGGTTTGCGGAGGCGATTGGTTTACGACTAGACAAGAAACGCGATTGCATTTATGTTGCCGACTTGGCAGGTAGGCTGTGGCAGTGCAAGACTGTTCCTGGCCCTAAGAAGAAGATTTTCGAATCGGCTGGACATGCGTATACTGGCCTTGCCATAGTTCGAGACTGAGTCAAGCATCACGGATATCTTCTATATGTAGAGGGGATAGGATGTTTGCGATGCATTGCTTAACCGGGGGTTAGGTTGAGTTATCAAAGCAGCTTGATTTAACGATACGTAAGGTACATACAGTGTTCTCACCCAAGTAGTTCCAGCCTCAACCTTGCACATAGGCTAGATATTTAAGCCAGAATCGCCAAGAGACAAGAATTGTGCGCCAAAAGTGAGCAAGTATAAATTCTTTCCCCCAAAGTGACATCAAATATTTCTCTGGTTATCTGGTGAATTGCTCTACTCATGTACTTCCAGATTCGCCTGAGCCATTAAGGAATCAATTGACTCAAAACAACGCTGCGCCGTCTCATTCTTCCGCGCAAGCTTCTCTAACAAGCCGTGCGCCTTAAATGCTGCTTGCGTGGCATCCCGTACAGTGGTGGAATAGGGACTACCTAACACGAAAAATATTAAAGAGCTAGCTGCAAATGCTAACGAGGAGATGTAAAACCAAATGGACTCATGGAGGAGCCCTTGGTCATCCAGGCGTTGGAGTAGCCTATGACGGACGGTTAGATAAAAGGTCGTTATTACAAACGAGGCATGATATGGTCAGGCGCAGTGATATAAGTAAAAAGAAAAAAAGAAAAAAGAAGCCCTTACCATACAGTTTGCATGGCGGCATTGATACACTGCGAGCCGTATGCATATCCCTCCATAGAGAAGCTATGGTCGTCTGCTTTGCGGGTCAGATGGTGCAAGAATTGCCGGTGAAGGGCCATCTGTGTTATCGCATATGTATGACGAATCGCCAACTGGGCATGCAAAGCCCGCTTCACAGGAGGAATCTCGTCAACAGGCGGCAGGCTTTCATACCACTCATTCAGCTGCGCATCCAGTGAAGCAACGTCCTGACTCGTCAGCTTATACGTCCTGCTGTTACTATTTAGCGCCATGCCCTTGCCGAACGGATCTCGGCGCGTGTGTATCTCTGCCATGATTACCAAGATCCGACAACTGACCAGAGTTTCAGCCTCGGGTGTGTGTGGATTTTGACGTACGAAAGAGATGCCATGATCCTCGAGGTTCTCGTCCCGCAGCGGCAGGATCTGGCCAGTGTCTACTTGGTGGAAGAGCTTTGGCACACCTAACGTGCTGGCGAGATAAGTGTCGATGGCGTAGAGCAACGAGAAGACCTGTCGCCGCCGAAACATATGATCGGCATGTAGCTGAAGACCTGGACCTAACGATGGGCCCGACACATGTAGGCCTATACGTAGAGCGGTGGCAACCCCGATCGACAGCCGTGTGTAGGCTTTAGACAGCATGCAGCTTGATGCCAAGAACAGAACCTGGTATATGATGGTTCTTAGAATATCCAGGCTGCACAGGTCGTCCAGTTGGAGCATTTGCAGGCTTGACTGATAAAATCCCCATCTATCTTTCATGTCAGCAACTGCACTGTATAAAATCGACTAGGGACATAGCGATTGCTTAGGGATGTCTTACCCCTGTTGTATTGTGACTTGGTTCGAGTATGCCTCCGTCGTGATACGATCATCTGCATCATAACGCTTCGCGAATCCCAGCAATGCAAATACCAGCGCCAGAAAGGCACAGTCACTAGGATCAAGCTCTTCCCGCGGCTTTACATATACTCTGATGAGTTGAGCAAAGAAAGCCTCGCGGTCGATACATTCGTGGCATGGCAGAGCTTCCTCGATGGCTATGTAACAAAGTCGCTGACACTCTGCCAAGTCCGGTAAATCAGCGGCCAGCGACAGCACTTGTTCACTGGGAGACGGCTCCGTGTCCTTGGCGAAGGCCTCAGCCAGGATTCTACCAGAGGAAAAAGGAGCCATGATGTTAGCAAGTCTGTCGCACTTATCTCTCACGATCCGCAAGACATTGAGGCTCGCGAATGCCCCGTGATAAGTTTCGGAACCGTCGAAAGAAGACAGCAGGTCATCACCGGGTCCGACGAGCGTATCAATAGCGTCTAGGAGAGCTTGACTCGAACCAGCTTGTGGGTTTGCGTCAGAGAGACCCACGGATGCAGCCGCATGCTCATTGTTGCGTGGAGTCGAACAGGCCAATTGAGCCTCCAGGTCTGCCACCCTGGACTCCAGATGGCGGATATAGTCAAGAGGTCTGACCCGCGCAGTCGAGCTTCCATAGGTACAACTATTGGGCGAATAGCGAATTAGCCATAATCAGACAATTTGCCAGGTCCGTTGACGTCGGAGCTATTGCGGGGGTCCTGGTCTTACATGACGGTACCTGCATTGCAGCGCTGACAGGGTTGTTCCCCAGAACACTTCAATTTGCGCCGTTTACAGGTATCGCAGGCTGACACAACCGTCCTTGTACGCGGCACTGATCCACTGGATCTCGGCTCGGCAGCCATATTCCCACCGAGATTTTCCAATTAGTGAGAATGAAGTCCAAATGTTAACCCAGCAAGTTTATTATCATTATGTAAAAATACGAATACGTCAGCATAAATCAACTGAAGGTTGGGGTTCTGAGCACGTGACTAGCGACCACTATAGGGTTGTCGCGCTGAGACAGGAACATAATAGCGGTTAAGACAAATAAATTGAATACAATATCATTACTATCCCCCCAGGTTTACTGCTACTTGCTTAATTGGACAAGGTTAAACTTAAACTTTGGAATTAGCAACAAGAGGAATTACACTATAACCACTTTTATTATTCAATGGCCCAGTTTGGGCTGTCTGCAGTAGACACAGACGGGAGCTGAAAAATTGAAGATCTTAACCTAGAACGTCAAGATCGATTGTTTGCAGTTGTGACCTAGGGACACAATATGGGGCATGCTGCATAAGCGAGATCGCGCTTGTTCCGTTTTAAGGTTAGCCCGCTCTCGGCCCTCTCGGCGGTTGCATTAGGGCGGCCGGAGTTCCGCAGATGATGACATCGCCCAATACCGTATGGTTGGAAGTTGCGCCTCGTTGAGACATAATGAGACTCCCACCATTTATCCTTGATGATCCAACTACTTCAGCTACTGTCTTTTTTTTTTTTTTTTTTTTTTTTTTTTTTTTTTAAAAAAAAAATAAAAAAAA
>JAADJF010000316.1:0-17151 GCA_012932015.1 Fusarium acutatum
ACCCACCCCCTCATCAAGGACCGACATTCTAAACACTTCAGTCCATTGATAAGATAAGAAGACTGATGCATAAACGTTAACAGTCCACAGAGGACTGACTACAAGATGCTATCAGTTCTGACTACACTCTTTAGTATATAGATCACATTCATTAGCACTCTCATAGAACTTAGCTCACTAGCTATCAATTAACAATTCTTTATATCAATAAGCCTAACACGCATTACTTAATCATTAAGAGATGTAACACTTCATAACGCTCAGCATCACGCCTTATGCAATCTGCTAATATAGACCTAGTACGGACTAGTTTACTTTCTTAGAAATCACAACTGTCATACATTGATAGCTCTTATTCAGACTGTACTGCGTAACGCTAAGCAATATCTACACAATAGCACCTATAACTCTAACCTCAGCTTCTAACCTAAGATGTATTCAGCACACTCTACAGAGGGAAATACCCCCTAACCCAGAAGATAACCTCATAGAGACTGATGAGGATGAAGAGGAAGACCTCATTCTGGCTCACCCCAGCACCCATAAAGAGGAAGTCACTAAGCTTAGGCGTAAGCTTAAGCACTTAAGCTAGCAGCATAATAGGCTACTGAATAACGCTAAGGAAAACGCTAAAATAGCCTAAAGCAGAATTGAAGACCTAGAGAAAAAGGTGATCAATCTTATGAACTTTATAGAATCTCTTAGAGCAGAAGCTGAGAAGAGCCAGAAACTCTATTGAGAGCATATTGAATATACTGCAGCTCTTATTGTGGCACGCACAGCAGAGGGTCACATAAGAGAGGGTTAAAAGAGCCTTGATTTCTATCATAGGACGGGGGGGGCCGAGCTACTTATACGCATATAGAGCGCCTGATCCTTGTAAGGGGAGCTAGATCAATCAGGGCTACCCTATCTTTTGACACACCCCCCAGTTGGAGTCCTAATTTTTGAAAAGGGCTTCAAGTGATTGTGTCTTACATAGAAAATTGCGAAATGAATGTTGAAAGCACCTAGCAGTGCTCAGTAGTGGAAAGTGATTGTAGGAACCCCTATAGCCCTCTAAATCACTCTTAAAAAAGTATAAATACCCCCCCTTGATCTTGAGTTGTGAGACTTTTCCTTCTTCATCCCTCTATCAAAATGGTAAGTCATTTCTTGATATAGCTTTCAATCATCGCAATCTAGGTTGTGCGATGGTGTCGATCAGCGCTACCCTTAATAGTATGCTTAATTACATCGCACAATACCCTTTGCCATGCTTGGGTCTCACTTCAATTGACTTTGATTAAGGCTACCCTTATGGTGTGCTTGATCTATCGCACTCTCCCCATTCCCTTGCTTTATTTCATTTCCCTATCCCCTTTTTCTTGCTTGAGTCTGACCCGATTGATTTTGCTTAGGCTTGTGTTCGCAATGCTTTCGCTAACCCCCAGGGGGGTAAGCGCGGCTCTGATCTTCTTCGTGCTGCAGGAAAAGGCTGTTCCGCACTCGCGATAAAGACAAAACGCGCTCTCCAGTCTGCTGTTATTTCTTATGTGAAGCAGCCTAAACCCAAGCTTGTTTGTGAGCGCACCTGTAGCCAGGTTTGAGTAAGTACTTCTTTTCCTTTTACCCTACTCAAGTATTAAAGTCAGAAACGGGCCCCGTTTCCGCTTCTCGGCCAATCACAGCCATTTATTTTCAACAAGGGTACGACAAGCTGAAACGGGGCCCGTTCCTGTTCCTGCTTGTTTACAACCATCGCGAGACGGGGCCCGTTTTCGCGTTGCGTTAGTCCGTGCCAACTGTGTAGACTCCATTCAACTTCCAACTAACACCCGCGCCTACTCTCCTTCAAATATAATATTTCAATGTCATTATAAATCCGAATATGTATGAAGGACTTCAACTAAGCCTGGAGCAATATTCCAGACTGGAAAAGCTGCATCTCCACTTGAACTTATCAGAAAAGGCGGTTATCTGTATGTGTTGCGGCTATGCACTCACTGTGGATGACGACTGTATCGGACGCCACTTTGGCTAGAAGTACGGTGTTTCTAAAGGAGCTCGCTGAAAGTTGAATACTTTGATCAATTCCCTTCAGCTTCCAAATCCCGAATAGCTCCCCAAACGATCAGACGGCTCCGCGCCTCACCCTCATCTGCAGGTCTAGCATAATGCGGCTTGTAGGCACTGCGGTCTACGCTCTACAAGTTCAATAGTCTTGTCGCGATATATCAGAAAGCTCTATAGGCATGAACTTACAGCTGTAAGAAGCACTAGAGAACACTAATTGTGAGACCATATTGTCAATAACCTTACATTCTAGAGTTAGACATTGAAGGATATCAAACGGGCCTGGTTGGTAGCTGTAACGCCTGCGCCAGCTTCAACAGCATAGGGATCGAACAGAGCACTGCAGCCAGTCTCAGATTCGATATGAGACTTTGTAAATCAGTTATATCATATAGAATGTAGACGCTTAGAGCTACAATCTACCGATCAGAAACCACTGCCAGCTGACAATGATGTGTCTACCCCAGCGCTGTTAACGAACTGGATGCGCTGTATCAGTTAGGATTGAACTTTTGAGAGTGCGAACTGCCCGATACTTATGTCCTTGTCCACTCTGCCCTTGCCCGTAACATCACCTCAGGTCGCCCTCTACCTGGGTATGCATGACGGGCAAGCGCTTAGCAGCTCAGTGGCAGACGAGCATAAGCTCTTGTCTATCGTTGCAGCTCTTGACTAGCTGTTTGACCTATGTAGGGAGACGGTGAGATTCACCGACGTTAGCGTTCAGAGATGGCTTCGCAGCCGCTTCCCAGATCGCCCTTATAAGGCGCCGTTTGAGCTCATATCCCAGCTATCATCTGAACGGCTGTATAGAAAAGAGTTTAAGCGTTATATCTATTTTTAGCTGCGTCTCTGGTGACTGCTGACAGCGGTTTCTCGGGCTGTTATAGGTCGAACTTTCTCCAAGCCTTAATGCAGGATGCTTGAGGAACTCTAGCTTAACTCCTGCTGGGATAAATACACTGAGGAAGATGAAGACGCGGAAGATAAAGAAGCGAGGTTTGCTGCCTGGCTGCGAGGCGAACACTCCAGTTCTGGTGACAGTGAAGAAGAGAGAGAAGAAGAAGAGAGTGGATCTAAATCTTCTGATGATGAGGAGATAACCATTGATGCCTCGATTATGGAAGAGTTAAGTGGTGAAGAAGTCGACTTTAAGAATCAACAGTATAAAGTTCCTAAAAACCCAGACTGTAATCGGGATGAATTCCAGCTTGATGGCTAGGCGGCCTAGCCTATACAGATAGATGATATGATGAATGATGAATCTGCGGATGCGGTTCTACGGTTTTGCTTCAAAATGGTTACTGAGGACTTCGAAGATGGGAAGTCAAGCTCAACCCTGCTCGTCTACTTCAGCGCCATCTGGGGTCTGTCAAAAGAGGAAGGGAATGAATACTTACGGCCCGCCCGGTATACCCCTATTCTATCTAGACTGATTTACTGCACTCAACTGGTTTTCCTTGAGGCCATCCTTCCCTGACGTGCTTACCCCTACGCCGGATTTGCGGCTAGACCCCACTACGGCCAGCTCGCAGCCCTCAATACGGTTTGTGTCGATAGGATGTGTGACGGCACCATGTTACCCCTAGGTGAGTTCCTTAGCCTACTGGCGTATAGGTCTGCCCTTCGTCAAAGCGAAGGCTCTGTATATCACTTTTACTGGAGTGAGAATGGACAAACGATATCATGGGACAGAGACACACACCTCTCTATGGGTCAATTCCGCCGCCTAGCCCATGAGGCATTTCATCAAGCTATGGTTCAGTCTAGGCGCTTGATGTATGACTTTGAACCAGAGGATCCGAAAATAGGAAGTTTACGCGATCAGCTATCGAAGACAACTCCTGGCTATTCCTTCCTCACAGATCCTCAGAACAAGTTAGAGGAACTATACCTAACAGTCTTCATGCGCGCTTGTATAGCTCCGGTGGATGGTCTGCTCAAGTCTCAGAATCATGATGGCCAGAGTGGTTGGGATACGGTTGCAGCACAGGCATACCTTCACGGGCATGATGCCCTTCTTAAAATTCTTATGGTTCTTGGTCAGCTAGATAGCGGTCAATGTGCGCGAGTCTCGGAGCTTCTTACTCTTGAAGACACGAACACAAGATCAAGACTTCGAGGCATAGGTATTTTCGGAGGGCAGATGTTTTCTATAACTCATCACAACAAGGCTCATCTTACCACAAACCGTGAGTTCCAAGTCGCTCGGTTTTTCTCTCCCTAAGTTGCAGCACTGATGTATCGATATCTTATCTATATACACCTGATAGCGTACGCCATCCTACGCTAATGTTTTGCGTATGAGCCTCAAAAGACTCTTATCTTTACCCCTATCTACAAGAATACAAAGTGGACTACGAGAGTCTTCGCAGAAGAATTGAAACGCTTGAGCCGGGATGCTCTGGGGACCGGATTGGAGATCGGAGTCCAGCTCTATCGCCAGTTGTCAATCGCCATCACTGAGCGACATATACGCGAAGCGCTTCCAGCTTTCAACCGTATCGACGACGTAACTGAGGCAGCTGATGCAGACGTTGCGTTCGCTTGGCAGAGCGGTCATCGTCCAATGCAGCGGGACTCAACTTACGGCCTGAATGGCGCATTTCCGGACAAGTTGCAGCTATCACTCTTAAGACTTTATGCACACTGCTCTGAGAGATGGCACAGATTCCTAATGATTAGTTCTGAGGCGTCATCTACAGATTACTCCGCTATTATATGCTCCAATACAGACACCATCATATCGGATCAAAACTCAAGGCAAAGACCTAACCCATTAAAGAGGCAGCAAATATCATCATCATCCTGCCTATCACCTATAAGCCAGATAAGCACAAAGCGACAGAGACAATAAGGAAGTCATACAGCAAGTATAAAGCTACCACTATCAAGTCCTGTATCAAATCAAGTACCGGATGTCATCACCAGCCCAAATATCGATAACCCATCTCGGCCGGAACCTATCACAGTAAGCAAGGAGAAACCCCACCAAGACAGCAGCTAAGGAATCCAGTCATACGGAGTGTTTATGCACTTAAAACAGTATAACATACTGATATGCAATACTTACTAATATGCAGTTCTTATAGATGAGATCGCTACATATCTACATCACGTAAGGCATTAGAGAAGTTTTACGTTGCATGAAAGATGGGATCTCATCTCAAAGGTTAATGAAGTACTAGGGCTATTTAAGTCTCAAGATTGCTTAGTCAATATCCGTTGGCCCCCCGTCGATAGCCAGCCCGTACCATTCATCAAACCCCCTAAACATGATGGTTTAGGCTGCTATATATGCCCCTACGTAGTGCGCACAGAACGTGGCATTATCGAGCATTATCGCACAGTGCATCAATGGGTTAATAATCGACAGAGGGGTAGTGCTCACCATCAGGCGAAGCTTTTAGAGCGTCCTTGGAGGAACAATGTTATTTGCCAGTACTTCTTCCCTAACCGCAAGGCCAGCGGCTGGTTTGAAGTATGTCGAGGTAATTAGTTGGTGGTCCTAGGAGGACAGAATCGATGTTTATTTGCCTGAGTATCTGTCACCTATATGCAAGTTTTAAAAACATGCATATGTAGTCAATCAAGCTTCTTTGCCAGTCTGTCTTTACTACTGCTACTTTACTGTTGCCGTATCGCTCCTCTCTTTTTTCTCCCGTCCCACTTCATCTGCTAAGTATGCCGTTATGCATATATCGGTAAGGAAGTGCAGCAGCATTTGGAGTGACATCACAAGTCGATTCAGAAAGCAGAAAGAACCAAGATCATAAGGATGATCCAATTGCATCCCGATATCATCCAGAAGCAGAGCGATTTAGCAACATGGCCGCTGCCACCACCGATAATCGACCCCATACCATTCATCCACCCGCCAAGCCAGAAGCTTGGATGCGGCGAGGAGGGATGTTTGTTTGCGGTTGGTACGGTGCGAGGTATGCAACAGCATTACCGCGAAGAGCACGGGTGGATCAATCCCCGAGGGAGGGGGGGGAGTGCCCAGAAGCGGGCCATAGAGGTACAGCAGGTACCGTGGCGTATCGGGGTCCAGTGTCAACGGTTGTTCAGTAATGGGCCGGGTAGCAGTTGGTTCGAGGTCGGGTTCGGTGGATAAGCCAGCCAAGCAGCGCCTAAGGAGGCAGCCATCATCGACCAGATGAATCGGGTGATAGAGCAGCAGCAGCGCTGATTCGAAATAGAGGATAAGGAAAAGATCAAAGCGGCCAATATAAGGATAGATGCTAATGCATGGTTAGAGCACGTTGGGTAGGCGACCTATTTAGAAGGATTCAACCTGGAAGCCATGCAGCGGTTAACTGATCTGGTAAGTAAGCATGAGCATGCATTACAGTTAATATAGGACAGTTTAATGTGAGTGATGAACTAAGCTTGCGCTATAGCCACGCTGGCGTAGGTTGGCAGCTAGGCATTATTTGAGGTGCAGTGGAAAGAAGTAGATAAGAAGCTAAGGCGGCCATTTAATAACTGAATGGAGGATGATATGTAGGCGCGTTATATAGCCGTATGGATTAAGTTAGTGTGTTATATATATTGTGTGGAGGCCATAGCGGATGAAGATAGGCCTAGGTATCGATTGTTAAAGCGGCAGAGTGAGTCACTTGATGAATTAAGTGAAATTGTTAAAGCATATGTCAATAATCTAGATATACAGCTATTGGAAGAGGATTAGGTAGATAGGTTGACATTACAGACTGTAATGGCATTACTAAACTACCATTTAGCAGCTAGGGAGTATTGAAGCGCTATCATCAGCGGATTAGCAGTGATGGGTACCCAGAAGGATGGTAGTTGGATGGATGTGTTGGATTACACACCTATATATTCCGCTGTCATCAAGATCGCCTGTGCTATGGTTGTATACCAATTGTATGTAGAGAGATAGGCTGAAGTGGCCCGGTTAAAGCAGGTCAAGATGGACGATTAGCAGCAAGAGGGCGGGTCGTCAGATGAGAGAGAAGCCCAGGAGGAGGCGGAAGAGGAGGCCATAAGTATGTTCCGCATTATACGTAAGAAGGTGCAGCAGTTTATAACAGTCACATCTAGCAATGCCAGGGCCGAGCTAACGCCAATAGATTGGATTTATGAGGCACGTACGTATGGCATATATATCTGATTTAATATACCGGCTGAGGGGACAATCGATTGGGTTGGGGACTGCATTAAGCACCGCTAGGTGTAATTCTAGATGGGTAAGTTAATGGAGATATTACATTCATTAAAGGATGAAGCATAAGGGTTAATAATAATATTGGCCATAGTGGATAATGTCAGCTAGTTACTGCAGATCCTATGGTCGTCATTTGAAGATAACTACAGTGAAGATAGAGTAAGGTATTCGTTTTTAGAAGATAACCGCAACTGTATGTAGTTAGAAGCCGGCAAGAATTGGAGTTTATGGTGAATTACTGATTCCTCAGGCTGTCAGAAGATTTAGTTTGACCACAGGAGAGAGGATAGGAAGCCGTTCTGAGCTAGAGCGGTACAGTCATATGGGCAGATGGTAAAGGAGTTAATAAAAAGGATGTTTTTATTGATATATATGGTATCCAGCTAGCTAGTGTAGGCTATAGAAATTTTAAGTATCTGACATAAGAATATAATGAACAGTAGTATATATAATATATTTATATATAACAGTTTGATGTATTTCATTATATTATACTGTAAGTCATTCTGAGCCATAGGGCAGGCTAAGGTTATCTACTGATATTTACTACATGAGGTGAGTGAGTTATTGGTATGATATTTATAGTTAGTGTTAGCGTTTTGGCAGTAGGTGTAGGGTATTGTTAAGGATGCTGGCTTATACAGCCTGTATTTATGGCTAGATGAGGTGGTTTGTAAGGTCGATATCAGTGAGACAGAGTAGAGGGAGAGAAGGCAGGTGGAGATAGAGACTGGGAGTGGGGAAGATGGATTCGGCAGTGGTAATGGCGGTTGTGGTGATGATAATGATGATGACAATATGGACCCTAACATCAAATTTGAAAGTTAGGTGGAGGAGTGTAATTAGACATCAGACTGTATCTGTTAAATCATCTAACAGTACAGCTGACGATTGTTAGGCACTATGTTGAATATCAGCTTGTGGAGGCAGATTTCTGTAGCTATAGCGCGCCAGTATTTAAATGGGGCATTTAAGGAGTCAACATTAGATGAAGATGAAGATAATGATATAGAGAATAGCCCAATCGATTTATAAGTAGGTTATGGAACGCATGTGGCTGGTATAGTATATATATGAGAAATACAGTAAGAGTTTTTTAGTATAGTGACTATATGTGATAAATTCTGATCAGTTAGCCGCTAGTAGTATCAGTTATTGGAGTTCTGAGATGGCGATGAGTTTATCGATAGGGCTGGCGGCAGTGCATAGCGGCGAAAGCGAGAGCGAGAGCCATTTGAGATAGAGCAGGAGCATAACTAGTTGTAGCGTTTCAGACAAATGCAGTAAGTTAACATCACCAGCCAATTGAGACAGATGTTAGGTCTAGATGCAGCATTCTGTGGCTAACAAGAGGCAGTGATCTGGGCCATCATGCGGGGCGAGAGTCCAATTGTGCAGATTACAGGCACAGGAGGGGTCAAGAGCATATCATTCATGTTACCAGCGTATTGTTCTCATGACAGTAGAGGGGTAACCATTATGATTGTGCCATTAATATCATTATAGGATGATTTATATTAGCGTTATGCTGAGTGTCAGATCAAGATATATGTTTGGGACAGTCACAATAGGCACCAGATCGCCCCTATCGTTTTCATGACGCTTGAATCAGCCATAATGAAGGGGTTTAGGGAGTTTATAAACCAGTTGCAATCACGAAAAGTGTTAGATTGTGTAGTAGTAGATGAGTGTTACACCATTTTGGATAGTACTGGCCATTTTCGGCCGCAGTTATTGGAGTTAGGTCAGGTATTGAGCGGATGGGGCATTCAGAAGGTGTTTTTAACAGCTATATTACCGCCAGATGAAGTCAGGCGATTTTTTGAGGTAATGGGATTATCGGCCAGCTGTGTGAGGTTGTTCTGATTACGAACGATGAGGCCAAACATTGAGTATAGGGTAGTTAAGGTGTAGCCACTAAAACGCAGAGATTAACACAGGCAGCAGCAGCAGAAGAGGAAGGGGGGGAACAGTGATGACAATCAGATTGGGGAAGACGAGGAGGCAGAGGATAACCACACTGTCAAGATCGTATGTAAGTGGTTAGATAAAAACAACTATAGTCAAGTCATTATATATGCTAATACCATTGACTGAGTGGAACGATTAAGGCGGTTATTAGAATGTAGTGTATACCATTCTAAGGTTGATATGACATTAGGGAAAAGGCAGCAATTAAGGTTGTAGATAGAGCAAGGGCATTTAATCGTAGCTACGAATGCGTTGGGATTAGGTGTTGATGTGCCAGATGTGCGGTTAGTTATATATGCCAGGATGCTGAGTCGATTGTGAGATTACATATAGGAAAGCGGACGAGCCAGGCAGGATGGGGGCCAGAGCAAGGCCGTAGTCGTTATATGTTAGCTAGAGGGTGAAGCAGGTGGGCAGCCATCATTATCATCAGTCAATAAAGGGAGGGGAAGGAAGCGGCAGCATTGCCATCTAAGTCCAATTAGCCATTAAGGGAGGCGGCAGTCAAGCGATTCATAAGCAGGAAGTGGTATCGCCGGGTCGTTTTGGACTAGGTGATGGATGGCCAATACGATCGGGCAGGTTGCCAGTCCGAGTCGGAAGCGGAATGTGATGTATATGTGCAGCAATGAGACTGAGCAGAGTTAGAGGATAACATATTATGGATTGAAAGAGAGGGCGATATAAAAGTGCAGGGAGTAAGAGAAGGACAGCAAGAGAGGGAAGAGACAAGAGTGGAGGATGTTATAGAGCAATTCGAGAAGGCATAACGAAACAACCGATATAAGCAGTTCAAGGCAAGACAAGAGGAAGTACAGGAAAATGAAGAAGCCAAGAGGTTTGAAGAGGTTTTGGCATTCATGGCCGGTCGATGTATTGGTTGTTTTATGGCAGTAGGAAAGGTTGAGGAAGACCAGATTCAACATCGATTTTTTACCCACTCAGACTGGACACTAAATGTAGTATAAAACTTATTACCATTATATAAATACATACACTATAACCTTTAGACTCAACTTATTTATATTTTTATAAGGCCTTCTAGCTTGTTGTTAGTATATTTATCTTAGAAGTTACTAACCTCGTCGTCAGCCCCAAGCTTTGCAGCCAATCAAAATTTAGCAGTCAAGATGTAGCCGTTTTTGGATATGTGGGTCTGTCACTCAGCCAATCATGAAATTTCGTGGTCAAGATCCATCCATTTTCAGAAGCGTATCGCCGCTACTTCATATCTCTTTGAGCGGCACAAGGCATCAAAAGGTCACTCGCCCCACTTTACTTACTAACCACACTAGTATGAAGTTCTCGTCAGACAGCTGCTTGATTTTTCACCACCAAAGTCATCAAAAACCTCACACAAATAGCCCCTAGCCTGTCGTAATTGAAACGATGAGCTCTTTAAAGATACAAGATAGCTTAGATGATCACAGCTTTGATACCTTGCCTTTGAGGGCAGCTGATGACCCCACCGGCGTGCCTAATTTTCCGCCTGAAGAGGGCCGCGGTGATGATTTTCAACCTTTCAAGCTAGAGTATCGTGATTTCAAGATCAACCCTCTGCCCAAGGAACCGCTTGAATTATTCCAGCTTTTTATACCTATTTCCCTTATACAGTCATGGGTTGACTACACTAACAGCTGGGTCACTCATTTGCTTAAAAATGCTGTTATTGACAACTGGAATACCCCTCTTTCTGAACACTCACGCATCCTCAAATGGGAAGGCATCTCCACTTCAACGGCTTATGTATGGCTTGGAGTTGTTATTTACCTAGGGATTCATAGGGAAATAACGATAAAGGACCATTGGAGGGCACCTAGCCTAGGAGATCAGTGCCCTCTTCACTCAATCATCAAGTTCATGCCGCTATGGAAGTTCGAGCTGATTAATAGGTATTTCTGTACTTTTGACTATACCAAAGTCGATGTGAGGGATGAGGGGGATCTTCTAAAGACCTTCCAAGCGGCTGAAGAGTGGTCTGACCTCATACAGAAGGTGTCAAACGAGCTCTATCTTCCAGGGACTAATCTGACTGTAGATGAGTGTATGGTGCCGTTTATAGGCAGATCGAAAGAGACAACGCTTGTCAAGGGAAAGCCCACACTAGTGGGCTTCAAAGTCTGGGTTATCGCCCAACAGGGCTTCTTTCTTCGGTGGCTTTGGCACGTGAAGTCATCACCATATACCGCTATTATCGTCAACTTACCTACAGCGAAGCCGCAAGGCAAGAAGGGAAAGCTACGGACCGAGATCCCTCTCAGCAATACACAGAGCGTCGTGGTTCACCTAGTAAAAAGGCTGCTTCCTCAGATATATCACGTCTTCACAGATAACCTCTTCTCGTCACCGCAGCTCTTCCGCCTCCTTCGGCAGCTTGGCTTTGGTGCCACAGGCACGGCACGCCCTAACTGCGGCATTAGCACCGAGATGAAGCAGATAAAAGAGACCGGCAAAGCTCCTGACGGCACGCCTTTGAGGTACAACGAGGTCATATTGATCCCGATGCCGGATAAACAGGTATGGACGACTTTTAGCTGTATTTCCCTTACTAATTTGTCCCTTTTTATTCCCCCTAGGCCATCCAAATCGCTTGGAAGGATAGCGGCGTGGTGCTCTTCATTTCAACTGTGCACAGCGGCGCCCCTCACGAGCGCACACTAAAAAAGAGGAAGCTGCCGGCTAAGAGAGGCACGAAGGCAGAGGCACAACAGCTACAGCGCCTTTTCAACGGGAATAGCTTCAAAATGATCCCTATACCTACTGTTGCCGCTCAGTATAACGATGAAATGAATCACGTGGACCGCGGTGATCAGATAAGGTCCTATACAACGTACGAGCATCGATTCCGCCGCGGTCCGTGGCAGGCGTTGCTTTGGAGCTTCCTCCTCGAAGTCGCACTTGCGAATAGCTTCATTTTGCAAAAGAAGACCCGGCACCCTCGTTGGAAGCCCTACAGCACGCTACGAGCTTGGAAGGAATGCATCTGCAACGCGATTTTCAACACATATGCTGCTGAAGGCGGCACAAGGAAGAGAAGTCGGTCAGGGAAGGAAGAAGACATTGAGGATATAGAAGCACGGCAAAATCACCTACAAAGAGATATCAATCATGTCCGCCGAGGCAGCTATTCGCCCTGCCTAGCTTGCAAAGGCTACCGGCAAGGGCAGCCTCGACCCTTTAAAAAAAGGAAGGAAAAGGAGGCTATCTCGAGCCGATATCAGGAAATCAGGGATGCCGGAAGACTAGGTACGGTTGCTAAACGTCGCGAGGGATACTGTTAGGACGTTGAGGTCTGGAAACTCATCCTTGTCATCATGCTTGAAAGGTCCATAACTTGGAAGTTACTCTCTATCTGAACTGCATCTCTTCCTCCGGTACGTTCCCATTCTCCGGCCTTGCATTGCAGCGGCTCGTCACTCGAAGTCCTTGCAGGGTGTGCCTGATCTGCTTATCCTTATCTCCTGCCTGAATATCTGAGAATGGCCTTGCTTCATTGCTCCCCATCCGCTGCAGGTTAACTTCAAAGTCCACCAGCGGAAACGAGGATGTCGCTGGAATCTTCCTATGCACCTTGAATCCCCACAGAATCACCATCCAGCAAAAGATGAGGGCCACCGACTGAAGCACCATGTACACGGTAAAGGACCCTCTGTTGATGATGAATCTCGTGTATGGCTGGCAGATGGAAGCCGTTACGTGAAATTCCGCTGGCAGGTCCGGCGTGTGGCCGTTCGGCTCGGCGTTCGCCACGGCCGGGTTGCCGTTGTTGTTGGCGGTAAACTCCCATAGGATGAATGCTACGATGCTCTTCAGCATTCTGTAAGCATCTGCCTTCCAAAAGGTCTGGTACGCATCAGACCCGGCTATCCAGAAGCCGAAGGCCACCGAGGACTGAACTGGCAGATTTGCTGCTGTGAAATTCAGCAGCCACCCGACTGCTAGGCTTAACGCCTGGATATCGACTCGTGGCCGTGCTTCTTTGGTGATGATGTTTGAGACTGACATTATCGTATTGTTTTTCGCGCCGTTGATGCTGGAAGCTGCGCAGCTGGACACTGAGAAGGTCATGGTCACGTTGTGTGCTGACTCCGAGTCCCCAAGCAGACATTGTCCGTTCCGGATGCCGCCCTGACAGAGGTAGATGCCTAAAAGCAGAATGAGCGGGACTGGATCGTTTAACCAGAGACGAAGGAAACCAGTGGCAGTCCATACCCGCTTTTAGTGATCCCTTATCGACGGTGCTATCACTTAGACAGAACTGTAATCCAACCCGGTTCCTGCCGAACACTGCGCAGTCGGCCGGCGAGAAGAAACCGTCACGTGAGCTCAATCCCTCGGCAAAGTCGATTCGCATTGCAGGCGCGGCCTCAATGCTGATGACCGAGCCTTCTGACACGGTCCCGTTTGGCTGCGGCCACATGAGATAGGTGCCGCCGGGGAGGAGATAAGAATCGCAGGGGGTCATGCCACCGGGACAAGACGGTGGTTCCAGAGATAGTAAGAACTGGGGATTGTGAATGAAAGAGTACGAGTTTGCAAGTGCAAAGTATGGGATCGTGGTATTTAGGTCCTTCAGAAACGGGGCAACAAGGGATCCGTTGAAGGGTCCGGTTCCGGCGAGGACGTTGAAGGTCTCGATAGGGTAGTACGAGGTGGTGACGGAGGTGTTGACTGGAAGTTCTTCATTAGCCTTTGTGAGGCCTAGGCGGCGGGAGGTGTTAGACACACTAAAGAATATAATACCACCAATGGTGCAGAAAAAAAACAGAAAGAGTCTAGTCGTTATATCAATACTCGCGCTGCAGAGCCAACACAGTCATCTCACCTCGCCAATCCGCTAGCACTCGTCGCCCACGTCGTCGTTCTCGAACATATCAGCTTCGCGATTCCAAAGGGCCCCGTCGTCGGCGAGAGGATGAGCAGGGTCAAGAGTCGAGAGCTCGTCTCAGAACTGGCCAGCGCCCACATAGCTATCTCGAACGAGGTTGCAACGGCACTGGCGGTGGCCCACGAGGTTATGGCTTGCATCACACGCAAGACGGTGATGGTGTTGGCAAAGGAGAGGTTGAATGTCGACTGGATTTCGTACCCCGGCCTGGGCGCAAAGGTCGTTGACGCGAACCAGGCTGTGAGGATGAATGCCACTGTCGCAAACGCAGTCCAAGACGTGAGGACGATCATCTTCAGACTTGATATGAAGCGCTTCGGTCGTGATGGTATGTGTATCAGAGGCGGCAGATAGACGCCAAGTTATCATTTTCCAAAATGTAACTAATTTGTAAATGCCATGTCTGAGCCAAAGGGCAAGACGTAAACCCTACGTAAGCAATATTTAAGACTGCATGATTTGAGTTTCAATCTCCGTGCACAGGCGGAGGGCCTCAGCTGCGCCATTGAATGTACCGTTAGGTCACTAGCAGCCACCAGTCAATATCGCCGCTTAAAAAGTGCACCTCTGTCAGAGCCCAATGATACACTAGCTCACCACCGCCGTGAATTGCAGCGTCGACTAAAGCATTTTCCCATGCCCTAGGATCCTTGCAAGTGACCGCGCGCCACAGTGACGTTCCAACAAAGTTGTAGCTGAAAGTTTTACGGCGCGTCGCATTGCAGTAGGATGAGGAATCAGTAGGGGCTATAGGCGCCCATTTCCTTGGTCTGGGCTCAGACTGATCAGGGCACTTGTTGGTAGCGGTACCGTATCCTCTACTCTTCTTTGTCCAAAACGCAAGTAGACTGCTGTCACGACCTTATCACTCATCCTCACCGAGAACCCCCACAGCAGGCACTAACTATTAGAGGCTTCACGATGAGTCAAGTACGCCTTGGAGGCTTAAGTAGCAGCATCCTCCCTCCGTCAGCAGCCGCACACTCTCTCATGGATTCCGCCCAACTTGCGCAACCCTTGAGCTCATCACGGGAACGGCGAGACTTTGGAGCATTATGCAATCGGTCCTACTAGGAGTCCTGTTCTCTCTCCAGCAAGTCGGATGTTGGAGAGCTCCGGGACCAACCGCTCCACCATCGAACAACAATCCGACAGCAAGGGCACCAGCACCGACAAAAGCCCCCTCTCGTAGAGCAGATTTAGGTCTAAAGGGATCCAAGTCTTCTCCGTGCGCTCGGCTGTCTGGTGACGCGAGTATGGATCCTGCACTTACTCTTACGTCCTCTAGCTGCTAACTTGCTGCTTCCCAACTACCCAGGTGTATCAGATAATCTCTTCTACTGCTCGGCGGACCAGACATGTGATATGGGAGTCTTTAGTAGCGATCTCAACTTCTGGGGCTGCTGCAAGTCGGTTGCCGTAGCCGGCAACTTCTGCATTGACCCGTACCTGTGTCCATTCTTTAGCACATGTATCGACTCGACTCGGCTGGGCTCTTGCGGCTCAGACTGTATGACTGATGACTGGATTTTGAAATGGTCCGTTTCCGAACTGGCTCAAACATGCCGTCTTCTAACCAGAGCTAACTGACTTGCAGTTCAGAATCTGCCAAACCATTCTGCGCCATAGGCACCGTGTTAATGACTGGCCTGTTCACAGAGTCGTCAGTCGACACCCTGACGCAGTTTGCATGCGCAACGTATCCGTACAGCTTGAACTACGTCATTTTCACGGACAATCTGGCTCCAGACCCTACCGAAGAATGTGCGCCCCCATGGTTCACCGGCACGGAGCTTGAAGAGTTCGAAAAGTCAGTCGACAGGGAAACTACAAAGTACGTGTTAGCAAACCCATTTGATCAGCTTGCCACCCGGGCCAACTTCTCGGCATCGACTGCCCTGACAAATCCGAACAAGACAACCGCCGCACCGACGGTGCAGATACCCACAGAACCGCCCGCAACCAGCACGACCACCTCAGCAGCTGTTAGATGCGTTGTATCGTCGAGAAACAATATGTATGTGGCTCTGCTTTCCGCTGGATGGCTGTGGTTATTGTAAGGTGGTTTATTTAGCCAGCTTGGTCAGTAATACCTATCTGTAAATGGATTTAGCCCCTTACATACGTAAGAACGATCAGGAGGTAACTGAATGAGGGCCAAGCCTGGAAGCTCTCAAGAATCGCCTCGAGATGTCCTTGCTTGGTTGAGGGGTTGGCACTATCGACTAGGACGGGGGAAGTAGAATTTCGAGCGTGATCGTTTTCTATTGTTCAGGAGACGAGTGTTTTTCGGCTAGATTGCGATATTATAAAGCAGGATTAGGACTAAATAAGTTGTGTATTGTCATTCTGCATGGGAGCTTGTAGCGTACACATTTCCACGTTCGCGACGTCTTAGCGAAATGAGACTATTGCACTGCGGGGTAGACAGGCCTTGGTATCTCCGAGTGCCCACCATAAGCTTCTCGAAAGAGACTCCTTAGTGTGAAGAGGACGAGGCATGACCCCAGCTTGGGAAAGTCTTAGGGGTAGGGTTAGCCTTAGGTATTAGCTAGGAAATGTTAAGTTGTATTATATAGTATTCAATAGGAATATAGAAAATTGTTACGACCCCAGCGTCTCCATCACGTATACCTCACATTTTCCTCCAATCATCATCACCTCCCCACCAGGACCGATCAGTGCCAAGACCTTACGATCAGTGCTGATCCGTTACGATTACTACTAATCTCTCGACAACCTCACTAATCACTTACCAAACGCATAAGTATATAAAATATATTTATTAGTACTTTTATAGAAATTAGCTTACTACCTATTAATATAACTTCTTTGCCTTAATAAGCTTAATATGCACTATTAACTATTAAAAGATATAGTACTTTACACTACTTAGTATTATACCTTATATTGTTTACTAATATAAACCTAATACGGATTAGTTTATCCTTTAGGAACTAGAACTGTTATATATTAATAGCTCTTATTTAGACTATATTGCACAACGCTAACGTGTTTGATAACTATGCGTCGCACTACCCTATAC